>CANXYI012306456.1:0-12351 GCA_948208565.1 Hura crepitans | reverse complement strand
TAAAAACGAATAATCTCATCCATTGGATTTGTAGTGGGAGGATCATAGCCATTGAAAAAGGTGTATATACGGGTGGAGACATCTAGATTTTAAGCGCATCATCACCCTAAACTCCATGGAGGGCCAAAATTAAGCTTTCTCCGACCATAAGCATTATATTTTCTCTCTCATCAACCCTAAAATGCACTTAAGCCCCTAAACCAAAGGTGTAAAATCCATTTAACACCTTTATAAAGCCTAAAAAATGTGAAAAAAAAAAAAGAACAACAAGGAAGATTTGAAGGAATTCAGGTATGGAGAATTTTGGAGATTCAAATTTCATATAATAGTTAATTGGTTATTTTTTTAGGTTTTTTTTTAATTTTCTAAGTTATTTTGGGAGCCAAAACAAGTGATTCTAGTATTAGTTTGGAGTTTGGAAAAGTGTGGATTTTTTTATGAATTTTTCTAATAAAAGTCACATTATGTTTATAGTGAATTTTGGTGGTGAGCAAGGGATAAGTAAAATCAATGGTGTGGAAGGCTAATTTAGATGCAAATGAACTAATGAGTAAGTGTATTCAATGAAATATATGCTTATTTATGTGATTGATAAATTTCAAGTATATATGTGTGTGTATGGAAATTGCTTAATTTGTGATTATGTTGTGTTTTATGCATGGATAAGGCATGGATAAGTTATATAAATGTGTTTAAGATGATTTAATTAGTTGGTTTGATAATATGGAAGAACTAAGATAGTTGATCATACAAGATTATAGTTTATGTTAGTAATGAAAATATTGGATATATGTATCTTAATATGGAAATATGGGAAATTAATGGAATATAATGAAAAATAATGTGATTGGAATGAGGTTAGATTTAATATGGAGTTAATCAAATATGGTTGTTATGTACATGTGAATTATGGACAAAAATAAAGCATATAAATATGTAATAATGTTTAAGTTAGTAGAAATTATGAATTATGTATGTTAAGGTTTAAATTAAGTACTAATTAATATATTAAATTTTATGGAATAAAGTATGGTGTAAATGAGATGGAAAGGCCTATATTGACGAATATGATATACCTAATGTAATGCCGTAACTCAAAGTTTCATGAATAGTACCTCCAAGGTCTGAATAGTGCTTTATAAAAATTAAGGAATCATAGTAAGTCTAGAAAAAGGCATATTGGTCATTAAACTTTGATAGGTCAAAAAATGGACAAAATGAAATAATTTAAAATTTTAGCTAAGCCAATAAATTATTTCAGGCCAATAACTAGTAAATAGTGACATAAAATGAGTTTGTACCAAGATAATTCTGAGATGTGCACGAATGGATTTGAAAATACCATACCTTATAACTCAAAAATTCCAATCTACATATTGGTGAAGGAATTTTAATTTTCTAAGATCATTTGATATTTATTCGAAATTTCTTATTTTTACATATGAATAGTAACTAAGGTTGCCTTCGGAATTTGAACCTAAAATATTATAGGGCTCTTAACATGCGTAATTGAGGATTTTTAAAACTAAAATGACTATTTTTGGAGGTCTATAGAAATTAAATTGAATCTCTAAAGTTTAAAAAGAAATCAAGTGAATACGGGTCGTTAAATCGCCTCATGGCATGATCCGGGCCATCCACTTATAAAAGGGTTCACACATGTGAGGGGTTCATATGTGTAAACCATCTTCTTCTCCCTTAATTCCCCCACCCCTAAAAATCAATGCCATTCACCTCTCTCCCTCTCCTACCATCTTTCTTTTCTCTCTCCTCCTACACACAGCAAAACTTCACAAAATTTATATGCTATAAACCCTCTATAACCGCTAGAGCCTATTCCAAGTGGTAGATTTGAAGAATTTTGCCTAGAAAGAAAGATATTCAATAAGGGTGAATAATGCCAAAATGAAGTGTAAGTGGTTATTTTCTAATTTTTATTTTTGTTTTAGATAGCTTATAGAATTCTAAGAGAAACCATGTTTTTAAATTTCAATTTAGAGATTGGTAGAATTTTTTGGGAATTTTTCTAAGTGAAAAATGCTTATGTTTAGGCCAAAGAGAGAGAGAGTTGAAAAGAAAGCTTATTCAAGGACTTAAAGTGGCAGAAAAGGGGTGTTCTCACACCCTAGGTATGTGGATTTGATGTAAACTATGCATGTCTTGTGATTTTATGTATATATGGAATTTGGGAATGTTAAGGTTTGGCATGGAAATATTGATCATGTAATTGTTTTTATGGCATGATAATAAGGTTTTATGCATAAATTAGGAGAGAGAAATTAAGTGTAGGTATGTGTCCTTGTTATGGCTTAATGGTGGGTGTATGTGGTGTGATGTGCGTGTATATGTAAATGGCATAATAGTATGGCATTGGTATAGAAAATTGAGGTAAAATATGGTAAGAATAGGAATTAGAAATAAAAGATGAGTTAAATAATGGTTTTGTTTTATGTGACCTAAAATGACATGTAATAATGTTACTTGAAATGGAATCAAAATAGTTAGTTAAAATGTTGAAAGATTGGCATAATTGAGTATGGGTAAATTAGTGGGCATATTGATAGACAATGGTTGGTAAATGAATGGATTATGGTGGGTATATGTAATGGTATAGGAATTAGGATAGAGAGAAAATGACCAAATGAATAGTGATATGAGGAAAATTGACCAAATGAATAGTACCTTTGTGAAAAATGACTCATAATTAAGAAATGTGCGTAAGCGCAGCCATGTCACACATGTGAGATGTTAGTATTGTTATGATAATTAAAAGATAAATGTTAATTGAATAATAAAGATTAATAAGTAACTAGGTTCATTAGTTAGACACCCACTGGATGGGTTTATTAGTCAACTAAGGAGTTAGTAGCTACTAAGTAGATTGGTCCTTCTAGGGCAACTATTGTATGATGGATATGGCAGGTGCAACCACCAGGGTTCTAATGTTAAGCCCTACACACTCGGGTATTAGGAGGTCCTACGGGGTTGATCCTTTGTACCTATTGGATTGATTATGGATATTGGGAGGTCCCACAAGGATGATCCCTACTATCCACCAGTTGAATGATGGACATGTTGTTTGGGATATTGGGAGTTCCTATAAGGCTGATGCTTGCTATCCCTTTGCAGATTTTGGGAGGTCTACAGACTAATCCCTTCTATTTGCCAGTACAGTATTAGGAGGTTCCACGAAACTGATCCCTGCTATCGGACTAGGTTGGTGTAGCTACTGAGGTCTAAATTATGGGCCACTACACAATACAGATCCCATTATTCGTTGCGTTAAAGTGCAATTTATCTGTCTTGGGACTAAATGGGAAAAAGGATTAAATGAACAAAAGATAGTATGACTAATAATAAGGGCTAATAAGTAAAGATAAGAATTGGATAATAAAACTCACCAGATGATGTCAGAAGATATTACTTACATGATAAGGCACTATAAAGCTTAAAACATTATCAATGAATAAATGATTATAAGGCTTGTAAATGACTTTACTGCTTATATTATAATGCATTTCAAACTATTTATGTATGTATACATACATGACATGCATTTATTATATCAAATCCACCACTGAGTGTATACTCAGCATTTCGGTGTTTCAAAGCGCAGTTTGTAGATGTTGTTAGCTGACTAACCTCATCAAGTGTAGTATAGCTATTTTATTTTCTGGGTAATCTTTTTGTACTTTTGGGAATTATCTGTAATGGCACTCATGTATGTATAGATGTGTGTAAAGGACATAGCCTAGATGTTGTATAGTATGAAACCATAACTTAACAACTTTTCAACCAACATAAACATATATATGCATGTTTGAGTAATTCACATTACATAATTGTGTTTTATGTTTAAAGGCCATAGGTTTGAGACCCTATGTTAATGTTGTTAACTATGTGTGATGTGCTTTGAGGGACCAGAAGTGTCTAGGTGGTGTGAAATACAATCATGAGGATTATAGAAATGTTTTTGTGCAGGAAAATTTTTTTATTTTTCTCCTTAGTAGCCATTATGTTGCCTAATTTTTTATAAAATGGATAACAGTCCAAAAATAGCCTTTTAGCAGACCAAAATAGCTTGTAATAAGAGGTTATACAATAATATGTACAAACTAGATAAGACATACCATAAAATAGTAAAAGGCCATAGGTGTTAAATAAATAAAGCTTGGGAGAAATTCCTAGATGGGTGACCTCTAGGAAGTAGCATTCTTTGTCTATTTCCTTTGAGAATGGATAGGGGTGTTACATTTATTATATCAAAGTGGGTTTAGGCATTCCTAGGCATAGTATACATGAGTGTCAATATCTATGAGTTTTTTTGAGGATCAAGTTATATTGCATGAGGCTAATACATCATTTTCTATGTAGCGATACAAGATGATTGAGTGAACTGTACCGGATTGAGGAGAAGCAGTGGCCAGTCAAGCTCCCACGACTATACATGGCCCATAAGTGAGTGTAGCCACACCTGAGCTGAGTGATGCTACACATCATCTACTACCATAGCCATAGCCTTAGGCCCAGGCTTTACCAACATTGTTGTAGTAGATAATAGAGTTACTGAGACATACTGCTACACCACCTCCACTAGCTCTAGCACCACCTCCACCACCACCACTAGGTGCACTGCAAAAGACATACTTAGAAAAAGTTAAGAAAATAGGAGCTATGGATTTCTTAGGGATAAGGGAAGATGATGCTACGAGAGTCAAGTACTAGCTAAAGCGGACCCTCAAAATTTTGAAGTAATTAGAGTGTACTGATTATGAAAGCTTAAAATGTGCCACCTCCTTTCTCTAAGAAGAAGCATTCCATTAATGGGATTTGACTAAAAGGACAAAGGCATTAGCTGAAGTAACCTGGGAGTACTTCTTGAAGGAGTTTCATAAATGATACATACCTGATTCCTATAAGGACAAAAGGAGGTAGGAATTCCTAGACCTAAATTAAGGATGGAGGTCAGTATCAAAATATGAGAAGGATTTTGCTTATTTGAGTAAATATGCTAAGGAGTTTCTACTTACTAATCAGAAGCAATATAAGAGGTTTAAAAAAGGCATCAATGTTAAGTTGTAGATGCAGATTACCATAACAAAGATCAAAGACATCTCAGCACTAGTAGCAGCAACTTATGACATAGAGGAGATGCTATAAGAAAAAAGGGAGATATTATAAAAGAAAAGGCCATTTGTAGCTAGTTAGACTAGTTTAGCTTTAGGAGTAGGCAAGAGATAAAGGGAGTTCCACTCAAGACAATAGTCCTAGAGATAGATGGGATAAAAATCTTAGAGGTAGGCCTAGCCTCATAGGTCAGGTCAGGCTCCCCCACCTAAGCCATGACCTTCACCATAAGCCTCTAGTGCCCTTATCTCTACAGCTAGAAGTGCACCCTCGATGTATGGGACTTGTAGTAAGAGACATTAAGAGCAGTGTTAGTAGACTAAGAGAGGAGAATACTTCACTTATAGAGCTAGAGACCATTTTTAGTTTGATTATCATTAGAGATAGCTCGAGGCTACACAAACTCAGGCATTAGTAGCAGCAGCACCTAGTAGAGGACAAAGGAAAACTAGGTAGGAGCAGCTAAGTAGTAGTCAGAGGACTAGATCTGAGGCAAGAGCCCTATCACACCAATATGCTATTTGAGCCTGTGAGGAGGCTAAGGCTCTCAACATGATTGGGGATACTTTCTATTTATTTGATGTCGCTGTGTTAACTTTGATAGATCTAAGCTTGACACATTCTTATATTTGCAGCACATAAGCCTATGATAGAGGGTTAAAACCAAAACCCATAGACCTAGACATTCAAGTTAGTAACCTAATTAGGTAGAGTGTGATGGTGAACACAGTATATAGGCACTATCTTCTAATGAGAGTATTCCAAATGAATCTTATTGAACTTCATTTTTATGAGTGTGATATCATATTGGGTATAGATTGACTAACAGAACACTGGGTAATGATTGATTATAAGAATAAGAAATTTAACCTCTTGATAGAGGAGGGACATGAGGTGATAATTATGGGCAATAGGAATTCCTTATCTAATGTTGTATCAGTTGTCATAGCAAGGCAACTCATTCGAAAGGGATGTGAAGCATACCTATCTCACATAGTTGACATTAGTAACATAGTATCTAGCCCTAACTAGATACCTATGGTATCAGAATTCTCGAATGTATTCCTAGATAAACTGCTAAGGTTACCACCATATCAAGAGTTAGATTTTGAGATTGAGGTATACCCTAACACTGCCCCAGTATTTATTACCCCATACCAAATAGCACCTGTAGAGTTAAAGGAGCTAAAGTTATAGTTATAGGAACTGCTAGATAAGGGCTTCATTAGGCCTAATACCTTACCCTAGGAAGCACTTGTGTTGCTTAGGAAAAAGAAAGATATGTCACTCTAATTATGCATCAATTATAGGCAATTGAACTAGGTAATAGTCAAGAATAAATACCTATTGCCTAAGACTAATGGACTCTTTGATCAGCTACAAGGAGCTAGTATGTTTTCAAAGATTGACTTGAGATTGGGGTACCATCAGTTACTGATTAAAGAAGTGGACATCCCTAAAACTACCTTTAAAACTTGATATGGGTATTATGAGTTCTTCGTGATGCCATTTAGGCTCACAAATGACTTAGCGACCTTTAATGGATTTGATGAATTAGATTTTCAAAACTTATTTGGATTAGTTCATCATGGTGTTTATAGATGATATCTTGGTGTATTTTAAAAGTTGGGAGAAACATGAGCAACACCTTAGGATTGTATTACTAATATTGAGGGAAAGACAGTTGTATGCCAAGTTAAGTAAATGTGAGTTCTAGTTGAATGAAGTTGCCTTTTTGGGTCATATTGCCTCAGCTAAATGCATTAGAGTAGATTCGAGAAAGGTGAAAGTTGTGTTAAAATGAAATCCTCTTAGGAATGTGATGAAGATTCGAAGCTCCTTAGGATTAGCTAGGTATTATCAGAGGTTTGTAAAAGGCTTTTCCATGATTGCTGCCCCACTAACTCGATAGTTATGGAAAGAAGCAAAGTTTGAGTGGGATGATAAATGCCAAGCAAATTTTGATATGTTGAAGACTATGTTGACAGAAGATATGATCCTTACTTAACCTAAACAAGGAAAGGAGTTTATCATATATAGTAATGCCTCACTTAATGGGCTTGGCTGTGTCTTGATATAGGATGTCAAGGTGATTGTATATGCCTCTAGATAATTAAAACCTCATGAAAGGAACTATCCCACACACAACTTGAAGTTAGCTACAGTTGTATTTTCATTGAAGGTATGGAGAAACTACTCTTATGAAGAAAGGTGTTATATCTACACTAACCATAAGTGCTTGAAATATATGCCCACACAAAAAGAATTAAACCTTAGGTAGTGACAATGGATGAAACTAATAAAGGACTATGACTATTTGATTAACTACCACTCGAGAAAGGTAAATACAGTTGTATATACTTTGAGTCAAAAGTTTATTACTGCTTTAAAACCTATGCACGCAAAAGTAGTGTATATAGAAGAGAATGCAACCTTGGTTGAACTATAGGCTAAACCTAGCTTCAAGCAATAAATAAAAGGAGGCCAAGATGATAGATGATCAATTAGTGTAGACTATGAGTAAGGTTAAAAAGGGGAAGATTATTGGGTTTGAATTGGAAGCTAATGAATGTTCATGTTATCAAGGCAGGCTATGTGTACTTGAAGTGGATAAGTTAAGAACCCAGATCTTAAAGGAAGCTCATAAAGCTCCATACTCCATGCACCCAAGAAATATGAAGATGTATTTTAATTTGAAACCCTATTATTAATGGCTAAGAATGAAACGGGACATAGTAGAATACATAGCTCGATGCTTGACTTGTCAACAGGTGAAGGTGAAGCACTAAGTTCCTTCTCGATTGCTACATCCCATAGCAATAATAAAATGAAAGTGGGAGAAGATCGCCATGGATTTTGTGATAGAGCTACCTATAACACATATTAGATGTGATGTTGTATGGGTGATAGTAGATAGAATGACAAAGGCAGCACGCTTTATCCTAGCTAGGAATGACTACCCCTTAGATAAGCTGGCACAACTCTACATTAATGAGATTGTACAACTACATAGAGTACCCATAGCTATTATCTCTACTCAAGACCCCCGATTTACTTTCAGATTCTGGAAGAAGTTACACGAAGCTTTGGGTACTCGACTAGCATTTAATACTACATTTCACCCTCAGACTGATGGACAATCAAAATGGGTGATACATATATTAAAAGATATGCTACTTAATTATGCAATAGAGTTTAGAGGCAATTAGGATCAATACCTATCCTTGGCTAAATTTGCCTACAACAACAACCACCAGGCCAACTTTGGAATGGCACTTTATAAAGCATTATATGGTAGAAGGTATAAAACTCCCCTTTGTTAGAGTGAAGTAGGGAAAGGTAATATCATGGTATCTGACTTGATTAGAGATGCAGAGGACAAATTCAAAATCATAAGTGATAGATTGAAGGTTGCTAAAGATTAACATAAATCTTATGCTGATTTAAGAAAGAGAGATGTTGAGTATGAAGTTAGTGAAAAGGTATTTCTAAAAGTGTCGCCATGAAAGAAGATGCTCAGATTTGGTAAAAAGGGAAAACTTAGCCCCAAATTTATTAGTCTTTATAAGATTATTGAATGAGTAGGACCATTGGCATATAGTTTGGCATTACCATTTAAGTTGCAAAAGATTCATGATGTCTTTCATATGTCCATGTTAAGACAATATAGATCGGACTCATCATATGTGATACCTACAGAAGAAATACAAGTATAGCCATATTTGACATATGAAGAGGAACCGATACAAATCCTAGCTAAAGAAGTAAAATAGTTGAGGAACAAATCCATTCCATTAGTAAAGGCACTATGGAGACATCACTAGACAACGGAGACCACACAGGAGAACGAAGAGCAAATGAGAGCTTAATACTTGCACTTGTTTGTGCCAAGCAATTTAGAGGATGAAATACCTTAAATGGGGAAGAATTGTAACACCCGTAAGTTAGAGTTTCATGAACAGTACCTCCAAGACCTGAATAGTGCTCCTTAAGAGTCGAGGCATTATAGTAAGGCTCTAAAGGGGCATATTGGTCATAAAACTTTAATGGGCTAAAAAATGGACAAAATGAAATAATTTAAAAAATTAGTTGAACCAATAAATTATTTTAGGCCAAGAACTAGTGAATAGTAATAGAAAATGAGTTTTTGTTGGGATAGCTTCGGGATGTGCTTGGATGAACCCAAAAATACCATACCCTGAAGCTCAAAAATTTCACTCTACATATTGGTGAACGAATTTTTATTTTTTGAGATCATCTGATATTAATTCAAAATTTCTTATTTTTATGTGTTAATAGTAACTCGGGTTGCCTTTGGAATTTGAGTCTAAAATTTTATGGGCCTAATCGATGATTTTTAAAACTAAAATGACTATTTTTGGATGTCTATAGAAATTGAAATGAATTTTTGAAATTTAAAAAGAAATTGAGTGAATACGGGCCGTTAGATCACCACGTGGTGTAATTTGAGCCATCCACCTTGCTAATGTAAAAGGGTTCACACATATGAGGGGGTCACTTGTGCAAACCATCTTTTTCTCCCCCAAATCCCCCTTAAAATTGATGCCATTCACCTCCTTCCCTCTCCCGCCATTTTTCTTTTCTCTTTTCTCCCACAAACACCAAAACTTCATAAAATTTATATGGTATGAACCCTCCAAGACCCCTAGAGCCTATTCTAAGTGGCAAATTTGAAGAATTTTGCCTAGAAACAAAGATATTCAATAAGGGTGGTAGTGCCAAAATAAAGTGTAAGTGGTTATTTTCTAATTTTTATTTTTGTTTTAGGTAGCTTATAGAATTCTAAGAGAAACCATGTTCTTAGATTTCAATTTGGAGCTTGGTAGATTTTTTGGAAATTTTTCTAAATGAAAAATGTTTATGTTTAGGCGAAAGAGAGAGAGAGTTAAAGAGGAAGATCATTCAAGGCCTTGAAGTGGTGGAAAAGGGGTGTTCTCTCACCCTAAGTATGTGGATTTGATGTAAACTATGCATGCCATGTGATTTTACATGTGTATGTATGTGTGAGTGTGTATGGAATTTGGGAATGTTAATCTTTAGCATGGAAATGTTGATCATGTAATTATGTTAATGGCATGATAATAAGGTTATATGTCTAAATTGGGTTAGAGAAATTAAGCATAGTTATGTTCTTATAATGACCAAATGGTGGGTGTATGTGGTGTGATGTGTCTATACATGTAACTAGCATTATAGTATGGCATTGCTAAGAAAAATTGAGCTATATTATTGTAAGAATAGGAATTGGAAATCAAAGACGAGATAAATAATGGTTTTATGTTATGTGACCTAAAATGACATGTAATAATGTTACATGAAATGGAATGGAAATAGTTAGTTGAAATGTTGAAAGATTGGCATAATTGAGTATGGGTAAATTAATGGCACATTAATGGATAATGGTTGCTAAATGAATAGATTAAGGTGGGTCTATATAATGGCATGGGAATTAGGATAGAGAGAAAATGACTAAATGAATAGTCACATGACGAAAATTTACCAAATGAATAGTACTTTTACGAAAAATGACTCGTAATTGAGAAAGGTGCATAAGTGCACCCATGTTACACATGCGAGATGTTAGTATTGTTACGATAATTAAAAGAAGACTGTTAACTAAATAATAAAGAATAATCGGCTGTTAGTTTGACACCCACTGGATGGCTTAACCAGTCAACTACAGAGTTAGCAGCGGCTAGGCAGATTGGTCACTCTAGGGACACTATTGTATGACGGATATGGTGGGTGTAACTGATGAGGTTTTGATACTGAGCCCTATACACTCAGGTATTAAGACATCCCGTAAGGCTGATCCTTACTACCCATTGGATTGATTGTAGATATTATGAGGTCACATGGGGCTGATCCCTGTTATCCACTAGTTGGATGATGGATATGTTGATTAGGATATTGTGAGGTCCTATAGGGCTGATCCCTGTTATCTCTTTGTAGATATTAGGAGGTATATGGACTGATCCCTACTATCTACCTATCTGGTATTAGGAGGTTCCATGAAACTGATCACTGCTATTAAACTAGGTAGGTGAAACTACCGAGGTTTAAAATATAGGCTATAACACAGTACATATCCCACTATCTAGTGTCTTAAAGTGTAATCTATCTATCATAGGCCTAAATGTTAAAAAGTTTTAAATGAACATAAGATAGTATGACTAATAATAAAGGTTAATAAGTAAAGATAAGAACAAGATAATGAAACTTACTAGATGATGTTAGAACAGGTTACTTGCATGACAAGGCATTGAAAGCTTAAAACATTACAGATGAATACATGATTATATCACATGTAAATAACTTTACTTTTTATATTATGTTGCATTTCATACTTATGTATGTATACATGCCTGACATGCATTTATTATATCAAATCCACCATTGAGTGTATAATTTGTGTGTTGGTGTTTCAATGCGTAAGTTGTAGATGTGGTTAGCTGGCTAGCATTATTAAGTGCAGTATAACTATTTTGTTTTCTAGGTAATCTTTCTATATTTTTGGGAATTATCTATAGTGGCACTCATGTATGTATAGATATGTGTAAAAGACATAGCTTAGATGTTGTATAGTATGAACTCGTAAATTAACAACTATTTAGCCAACGTAAATAGATATATGCATGTTTGAGTAATTTACATAGCATGACTATGTTGTATGTTTAAAGGCTATAGGTATGACACCTTGTGTTAATGTTGTTAACTATATGTAATGTGATTTGAGGGACTAGAAGGGTCTAGGTGATGTGGAACATGATTATGACGATTATAGAAGTGTTTTTGTGCAAGAAAAATTTTGGTTTTTCACCCTGGTAGCCATTATGCTGCTCAATTTTTGATAAAATGCATAAAAATTTGAAAATAACCTTTTAGTGGACCAAAATAGCCAGTACTAAGAGGTCATAAATTAACATATACAAACCAGATAAGACATACCATAAAATAGTAAAGGGCTATTGGTGTTAAATGAATGAAGCTTAGGAGCAATTCCTGGATAGCTGACCTCTAAGAAGTAGCATTCCTTGTCTGTTTCCTTTCTGATTGGATAGGTGTGTTACATCTAATATATGTTTAATAATGGAATTATACTAATAAAAATATGAGAGAATTTATTTAAATGAATAATTAATGAAAATATGAATTTTAGTGTATGTATATGTATAGTGGTTTCAAAAAAATGTTTAAGTATAA
>CANXYI012306413.1:0-13634 GCA_948208565.1 Hura crepitans | reverse complement strand
CAATATCATCATATGCTTAACATCTACACATGTACTTATCTCATCTCAATGTAATTACAAGAAAACTTAATGAATATCATAAACCACTTAACATTTAAACTGAACCATTTAAAAGAAATTACATATCTTCACAACTAAAAGCTTAAATATTGTTTTGGTAAGGTTTACAAAGAAACTGAAATACATAAGTTTTTGAAAACATAAAGGAAGACATGGAAAATCTATAAATGAGATGATATGCATGATCTATAGTCAACTGCAGGTGTCCCACATAAAGTACCACCTTTATCATTCAACTCTTACAACCTATGTGTGAAAAACCAATGCGCTAATTGAAACACTTAGTGGTGCATAAACAACTTTGGTTTACCTCACCACTAACAAAACATATATGTATAATTATATATATAAACACTTATACATATGATACATTGTCAACACACTAGCCAAATCATCTTAGCACACTTAACCATGCATGAACTTACCTGATCTTACCTGAAGGACTAGCATCACATGAATATCTTGCATATGAATACGCAATTCTCAAACACATTCATCACACAGCATTCAATACAACTTTACTCATTATGATTGTTTTGTTATTCTTTAAAAGCTCATTCGCACATGTTCATTTGTTCACATTTTAGATAATTCATAGTATCTTAATTCAATTGGATTAGTTTATTTAGTTAAAACAACCCAATGTACCACTTGACTAATATAGACTGGATAATGGGTATCACATATGTTGTACATTAGTCACTGACCTTACATGGTTGCACCCGCCACATTATATATGGTATGAACTCAAAATAGATGGTTATTTTTATAAAATACAATTACTCTAGAAAGCTACATATGCTTTAAAGAGCCTCACATAATTTATAGCAGTGGCTGACCTTATGTGTTTGTACTCCCCATACCACATAAGATGCAATACTAGTAAAAGACCTTATCAGCATGCTAATCTATCCCAAAGCTATTAGTAGCCTAGCCATATATGGGCACAGTCCATTAATTACCATTTTATCATGCAATCATATCATTACCTATTACTAATTAGGGTCACTTATTCACATGTTTTACTTAAATGTTGTTTAGATCATATTATTCTCAATCTCATCTTAGTTTCACTTATTACATACTTGGACATAACTTTATCATGTGTTATGCCTTCACAATATCATAATATATGGTCAACAAGTCTCATAACTTGTACAAATGTCACATTCATTGCAAAACATATCATATAATATTATACCAAACTCTATTTATCTCATTAGGATGTTCATGTTCATTACATTTATCATCCACATTTAGAACCACAATTTCCATAACACATAAGTTATAAGTCCCATATAACCAAGATCACTTGTACACATATTGTGTCTCATTACAATCCAAATTCATGACATACCAATCCTATAATTCATGCTAATAATGTTAGAATCAAAGAAAGTATTAAAACTTTTGATTAAGAAAAGTTTTAAGGCTTAAAAACACCATATGAGGCTATTTAGAGAGGCTTACAACCATAGCCCTATGGGATCACTGTTGTGAGGTCCCTCAATAAAGCCTTACAGGTCTTGATAGGCTCAAGGTTGTGAGGCTTGAAAATAGCAGATGTTCATCATAAAGTTTTACATTTTTAAGAAGCGAACAAACCAATTTTCAACATAAATTCAACCTAAATGACTTCTTAAACAACCTTAACTAAGTTCATATGAATTAAAACACTTTTCTAACATCAAATAACACCAAATTGCACACAATTAACACCAATTTGCACTTAAATTCAATTAAGGATAGTAATAACTCAAAACTTAAATTCAAGCAAAAATTCAATGGGGGAAATGCAAATTTGTTTATGCACATATAGAATTAAAAAGTACAAATCATTCTAAACCCATTAATCCTCATAAACAACCTTTCCCTTTGCCTTTCTCCTTCTTACTTCCTCTTCTCTTTCTTTTTCGATGCCACAACCGAAAACTAACACAACATATGCACACACAAGACCACATCTAGGAGCATAAATTAGTCTAATGCATAATGAATTAAAGAGTTATAAATAGATTACCTTGATCGAGTTGATGGAATTGATTTACTATGAGTTAAAGAATAATTTATAGAAGAAAAATAATTTACATTTATGTTTATAGGAAATAGTAATTGAAACTTGGGGTATTTTTACCTTATAAACTAATGGCTAAGATTAACCTACTTAATCTCATCCAATAGTCCACAAGGCTCATAACCCATTTCCCTTTATAGTCCTCATAAAAATCCTTTTTATGCAGTTAAATCCTCAAAAGTCCAAATTTTAATTATTTTATGCAATTAAATCATATTTTACTCAAAAATAACATTTAAACCAAATTTGTAAAATATTTATTTATTTATTTTAAAATCTCAAAAAATATTTTTATACACATATATAAATAAATTATTTTATTATTTATTTTAGGCCAAATTATGTGGGTGTTACATTGAATGCATTACTTTTTTCTTTAGTGATCAAATATGCTATTAGTCACTAATTAACAATTGTTTCTAGTCAATTGCTAAACTGTATTTTTTAGTAATGTTAATTTCAACCTGGATATAAAGAAGTTTATTATGCTCTTTACCCTTTATTAGAAGATCTTTGTTAAAGAAAAAGATCAAACTCTTATTTATTTCAAACACTACAATGATGACTTCTTCTGGAGTGGTAATGGTTTTACATGTAAATTGTTAAAAGCTTTCATTAGGGCTTCCTTATGTCTCTTGGATGCCATCAAAAGATCACAGATGATAACATGGCTTGGTTCTCTTTAATTATTTAAGTACAATGTCCTCTTCTTCTTTTTGAGGGGTAGGCATCTTCATAGGAAGGTTCTTTTTATTTTTTTCACCATAGATTCACCCATTCCAGTTGTGCTTCTAACATCTAATATTTCTTCATTACTAAGTTCATCTAAAAAAGGTTTTATCTTCTACTTCTTCATCATTGTTATCCTATATGTCAAAGGCTATTATGGCACAATTTATATATTGATTTTGGTTATTAATTGAATGACATAATTTTAATTAAGTCTAGACCTAATTGCCTATAATTTTATAGTGGAGGTATAACATTATGGTTGGGTAATAAATTGTGCTTTGTGCCTAAATGATTTTTGCTTAGGTCTATAATGGTGCCATCATTAATAAGGTCTTGGATTACATACCTTAAGTGAGTGCATTAATCAATATCATGTCCTTTTTGGTAGTGGTATTTATAATAGGCATTCAAATTCCAATATGATAGTATAAGATCTGAAAGAGGTTATTAGTATAAGATCCCCATAGCTAAATGCTTTGTAACTTTTTGAGGGTATTAATTTCTTTTTAGAGTTTGGATTTTTCTTATACTTTGGCAGTTATAGCTTATTTACCCTTCTTTTGCATGAGATAGTTTTTTATATCATCAAAATTATCGATAATATCCATAAATCCCTTCCCCTTATCAACTTTTCTATTAGATTCTCATTCACTAATGGTTTTATTGTATTCTTTTACAGTAATTTGATCACCGATTCTTTCAACTCATCCTTTCACATATGACTCAAAAACCTCCATAAAGAATTATTTTAATTCCTTAGTAGTGACATTATCTTTAATGAATAATGTGATTATGTGTCTTCCCTTAACTTCAACGTTGCTTCTTTAAGTGGTTTTAAACTTTTCCTTTTTAATTTACTAGTATTATCTATTTTCCATTGAGGTTGAGAATCTATTATGGCTGTAAGGTTTTTTTTTTTTTTATGTTTTAGCCTAATTACATGTAAATGTATACTTGATATGCAATGCTTATACGAAAAATTAAAATCCTTCTATCCTTATAGCTCTCACTTAAGGTGACAATTCCTATATAAGATCTTAACTTAAATATCATTAGAGGATAAATAAGTTATGCTCAAATTTTTAAATAGAGGGTTAATCCTTATAAGTCAACCAATTTTTAAGTTATTCATGGTGTTCTTTCCATTTATATAGGAAATCTTTCAATTTCCCATATAGATTTTAGATGCCACAAACTGACTCAAATTGGGTTTGACTTTTTTAGGTTAAAAGACTTTATGGGTCTTTAATTGCATTAATGGATTTTAATTTGATATTAACCATGATAAATCTCTAATTATTAGGGAATACCTTCCTCATACCTAAAATAGCTTCTATTGTAATAAAGGTCGACTTTAGATTTGGATTCATTTATTAGGGTCAACTTTAAGTTCCTATATGCTTGACTCAATTGGTTAATACTTAATTGGGTTTAATTATAATAGACCTTGCATTTATTTACAAAGTACCACTTCTTTTATTGTAGATCTTCAAAGAGTTATAGGTTGACTTAAATAGGGATTAAACATAAGGTCCACATCACACACATACTAAGGGTTCTAAAGATAATTCTAAGGTTTTAACCTATAAAAGGCTTTGGTTTATATTGAAAAGGACCATAAACATTACATACTAAATCAATTCCCTATGGGAAAAGGCCCATATTTTTTAATGCCCTCAAAGGTTATGATGTAATCTATTTTTAATGTGCAATGTAGAACTAACACTTAGACTGACATATACACCTTTAGTGCTAACCAATATTAGAGAAGTATAAAATTAGTTATCTATAATGGAGTTTCCACTATAAGCGATAAAGCTCAGTGCAAACTAAGAATCAATAGATCAAGCTTAGTGTTTTAACTCTAAGATAAAGTCTAACCTACCGATCTTCAAAGAACTAAGTTCATTAGTGGTACTTCTTAAGCATATTGTTAACACTTAGATTTTTAGGCCTATGATGATAGCTAGAGATGAGCCTTAGCAATAACATTAAGGAGCCAAAAACTAGTCTACACAAACTAATAAGATAGCTAGTCTTCATGAACCTGCTAGCACAAGGTCTAAATAGATTAACAAATAATCAATTTAATAGAACCAAGCCTATGGCCTATGGTTTATTAGTATCCCTACACTTCTGGTCTGCAAAGACCTCATGCTTTAACCATGGTCACACAGACCTCAATTTAAAAGCTTCTAGAATTCTAATTTTCCTATTTGGACTTTAATTCTTATTCTGATGAGACTTCTCATTCAACTGAATAGAAATACCTCACCAAAGCCCTATATACACCCCTTTGATAAACCTAATTTAATATCATGAACTCACCTAAAAAATTATGTCACAAAAGTTATTCTAGAAGACTTATATTAGTTGTATGCCATATAAGGTCCTTGGTGCACAATCATAGTGTAGTGGAAATCATAAAGTATTCATGATATGAGATTCTTATTACATGAAAATATAATAATAATAAATTATCCCTGGTCATATTATTAACAAGAAATGGCATTGTTAATATAGATAGACTATCACATGTTATACTTTTTGACTAGGTTGAATAGTAGTTCTCACAAGTTATAAGTAAGTTGATGCTTAAAGTTAACATATGGATGCTTGCTTGGCAAGTAAGTTCATTAGAGACCTAATATGAGATCTTCATGTGGATAGTTAATCTATATCAATGAAAACATAGCATCATATCAATGGTGCAAGTATCCTTAGACTTGAAACCACTAACTATCTTAAGTGTGGAGTGATGTACTTTAACCCTGGTGCTTTTGCTTCAAATAAGAAGTATACATAGCTAAAAGATTGGGTTTATCATGAGATAATTGAAGCTAAGGTAGTGGCCAATAGATGATTCACCACCTCGGATTAAAGTAGGGAATTTAGCTCATAATTCTATTATGTTATCTTTATTCAAAAAACTTTGGCCAAAGTAAAATGCAAATGTGAATAAGATTCATAGGGGCATTTTGGGAATAAAGATAAAATTATTAGAGCCAACATATTTAGGGCTCAATTAGACATACTTAATTGAGTATTGAGTTAACACAAGTTCATACTCAAACTTGAATGTGATAAAGGATGGTGAAATGAGTTTATTACATGGCAATTGTACATGTAAGGGTTAAGTCAAGCCACTTGACTTTTAAACACTTAGGTAGTCTTGATGCATGTCTAGATGCCTCTAATGACTTGTACACATGAAAATTATTAATTGAGAATTAATTATGACTTAATGAGACTAAATCATAAGAATCCTAGTTAGAGTAGGATCTAATTCACTGTGTACTTCCAATATGCCTTAGAAACCTATAAGGCCACCCACATAAAGAATTTGAGATGAGAGTTATATTTATCAAATATTAGATGATAAGAGATGTCATTAAATATTGAAAAAAAAAAAAAGAAAAATAAAATCAGGTTTAGAGTCCAATCAAATGTATCTAGCCTAGAATTAGAGTTAAATGTATTAAGCCTAAAAAGCCCAATCTAAGATTTTATTTAATCTAACTTTTGGCTAATCTTTTAAGAGTTAAAAGGGCCTCAAATTAGGTTTAGAGCTCATTTTAATTAGGGCTTAAAAGGACCTCAATTTGATGCCCAAAAGTGAAGAAAAAATTCATATGCAAGGCCCAATAAATATACTCTGCACAATATGTATTAGGAAACCCAATTCATGGGCCTTCGAAAGGAATTATTGGGTCAGATTTTTTATGAGATGAAATTCATATATAGGGTAACCAAGTAGCTATAAATAGCCTTTAAAAAATCAGCTACCCAATTCTCCTACAAGCTTTCTACTTTTATAAGGGTTTTATTATAAGAAAATTTTTCTTTCTTCTATTTTCTCCAAAATCAAAAAAGCTTACAAGCCCCTAGAATTTTTGGCTTTCCTTCATCTTTGAATTCTTGTATGGACACCTTAGAGGTGTTCCCATAAGGATCACTATAGTTTGAGACAACCCAATGAGGTGAATAAAAGAAAATGAGCATTTTACAAATAATGATAAAGT
This sequence comes from Hura crepitans, assembly GCA_948208565.1. NCBI lineage: Eukaryota > Viridiplantae > Streptophyta > Magnoliopsida > Malpighiales > Euphorbiaceae > Hura > Hura crepitans. The sequence goes on along the minus strand of CANXYI012306413.1, from coordinate 6,746 downwards.
CCTTTAAACTATTTTCAATTATTCATGTCTATTTTCAAAACTTTTAATGGCTTATCAATGTCAAAATTTCTTAAGCATTTTAAATTTCTACTGTGCATGCTTTGGAAACCAACATCCTAGCTTTCACTTAAACTCATTATTTTTTCCAAACCACAACCTTTATCTTGTTACTTAGAGTTTAATCATAATAAGTTCTAAGGTAATTATTCATATTCTTTTCATTACCTTAATTAACTAACCAATGATCTCCCATGATTAATTGACATGTGAGGTGATTCATTGTGATCCCCACATCAATATAGGAGTATGTTAACATTTATACAATGTTTTCTTCATGTTTTAATCATTTATAGAATAATTATAATCGCACTTGCATTCTTAAACTGATTATTAGTCTGCACAAACCTCCTTTAACAAGGATTCATGTCAGCATAGACTAAATATTTAATGTAACTTGTTTTACACAATACAGATGGAATTATTTTTTATTAATAGTGTTTATGTTATTTAAATTATCGATTGCTTTATTGATTACTAGTAATGACACTAATGACTAACTATGCTTATTCTATTAATAATCATGACTATTCATGTGTCATTTGTGTGTATTGTTATTATGTGATATTACTCTATTATTAGGTCCTTATGGAGCTCCTATTCTTTCTAACCCTTTTATTTGAGTGGTGCAAGTTTAGGTCATCCATGCTATTTTTTTGGTCCATAGGGACCTATTTTAGGTATACAAGTAGTTTGTAAGGACCAACAAAAAAAGCTCAATCAAGTTTGCAAAGACTTGCTGATGTTTAATTAAGGCTTGTTTCATTTTGGTTTGTCTCTATTTTATATACCTTTTCTATTTTAGTTGTAATAGCTAGTCTATCTACAACTCTTTATACACGTAAAAGGACAATCTCACATCAATGATTTTTATATATAATTAATTGGTATTTTCTTAATAAAAATGGCTTTGATTTTCTTGAATAAAAGTCACCATAAAATGTATTTAAATAAAGGCCAATCTCCTAGAGATGGGAGTTGGGCCAATACCGCCAATTTCTATAGAATTATTGGCAATTGTCAAGTCACTAAGCTATTAACAAATAGCCTATTTTATGGATATATATTATTTTAGTTTATTATTTAATGTATGTTTTAATTATTACAATTTATTTCTTATTAATTATATGCAAAGATGACATAGAAGATTTAATTTATTTGCATGCTTGTATGATATGTGATTGATAAACATTGGAATAGAAAAGAGGTATATTATATAGGCATAAATAAGATATTGATTCCAAACTCTTTCTTAGCAAAAGATTAGTAGGTCATAGTGTAGTGGCTAATACTGACTTCGTCACAACTGCTTCATCCCTTTACAGTAGCAACTCTACTAAAGATAAGAACTAAATTCTAATGTGCCTAAAATTATGCCATTATGCCTTTTGTTGTTCCAATTTTTATTAATCCCATGCATTGTACCCTTTATCAATTGTTTCTTTTTTACCCTGTATTATGTTGTGAAACATGAACTTGATTTCACTCAAATTTAAGGGATTGCTAGTATATCTACCAGTCACAAGCCTTATATCTTTGGGTATATCAAAATGAGAATTATTTAATCACTTTACTCTTGATTAGGAAGACCTATTAGAAGGAACCTTTACTTATAGGAGCTTTAAACCTTTTTGATTGAGCCATAAAGCCTATGTAGTTAAGCATAATAACTTCCCCTAGGCTATATGACCCTTAGTGTATGTAATTGCATTTGTATGTGTTATAAGCCTATTAAATTTAACCTTATTTGAAGTAAGGCCAAGCCCATTGTGCCTTTTATCTATAATAGGCTCAACCTAATTTCACCTCAAACAAAACTTAAATGTTATAGGCCATTATCTTTGCATGCACTTACAATATGAGAGATCTTTAGGCTAAAACTAATTTAGTCCATATTCAAACCTTTGTATCCCCTATTGATACTCAGGTAAGCCTATCCAGGAAAGATTGCTTAGACCATATGTGTGGGAGTAAAAAGGTTAGATGGCTTATTGCTTGTGTTTGTCTTTGTATACAATAACATGCATTATCATTGTTTATTACTTTTATCCATGTAATAGTGTTGTACACATGAATAACATGCATCCTATAGTATTAGTAACGCATCATATTTATCATGTATAATAACATTATACATCCATTACCATATTTCATTTTTGTACTTAGAATCACGCACCATATTAGTTTGTACATTTATACACTTGGCATCTTATATTAGCATGCATTACCTATCTTATATACTTCGTTAAGTTCATCCATACCTTAACTAGGCATGTATCATTTAGGTACATTATGTATCTATCATGTATTAAACTAACCCTTAAGGTATTATATATGCATATATACATAATGCATGACATTAGAAATAGTTCACAACTTTTATCATCTTATCTAATATAGGTATAACATGTGTCCAGGCATTGGTATGTGTCTTATAACTATCTATGCATTAACCTAGTATAAGAACATCATACATTTACATCTATTGCCTATCACCATACATTACTAGCTCAAATCTTGTAGAAGTCCAGCACACTTATCAAAGCATATCTACATTATTCCTATGCATTTTTATCTAAAGAATATTATAGAAGTTAGTAGCCTATCATGCACACTACTTAGGCCTAAGCGCATCATGCTCACATACTATATTATAAATATATGTATAATTAGAAATAATCACTATCTACTAGGCATACATAGCATATACCTAAGCACATATACGAAATGCATCCATGCATTCATAATGCTTGGATCATACATCATCACACATCTTGTACAAATAAAAACCATACATCATACTAACTATTTATTTATACAGCTATTATAAATTGCCTTTTACTCAAACTTTTTAAGGGAAAAAATAGTCAGCCCATTAGCCTTTAAAATTCATTTACCCTCAAAATGGTATCTACATCTAAAGCCTAAAGTGAAAACTAACATATGACTAGAAACATGCTGCATACTGAGGTGGTAGTTTTAGAACGAAGGATGAAGAACTTTATGGAGACATTCATCAAAGAGAAATTTAGGCTTAAAATCCAATAGAAAGATACTTTAAAGACTTCAAAAAGAATGGCCATGGTTAAAGAGGACCAAACTATCAAAAAGCTAAATGAGGACACCTTTTTAAGGAAGATAATTAGGGGCAAGGACATTAACCCCAAAAGATATCAATTTGAAGCTAGATAAGGCCATGCCTCATAAGCTCAAGATGTCCGACCTTAGTAAGTTCGATAACACCATTGATCCTCAAACTCACTTAAAACAATATGCCATAGACATAAGAACCACTCATTTTTCTAAAAAGCATATTACTAGTCAAGCTTTGTATCATTGTCTAGAGAAACATGTGAAGAAAGATTGGTTGAATTTGGCTTAGGCTTTTAACAAGAAATATGCAAAAAAATACCCTTATCAAGGTTACATTAAATGATTTAAAGTTGGTCAAGCAATAACCTGATGAATCATTCTCTGACTATTTAGATAGGTAGAGGGATAAGATTATCTAAATTAGTTCAAAACTAGATGATTTTGATCAGATCAAGATGCTCATTGAGAATGCAAACCACAAATTGAGGAGTAAACTAACAGCAAAAGGAATTTGCACTTATGAAACCTTAAAAGACAAGGCCATTAATGTTAAAGCAAGCCATGGGTGGACTTCTTACCATAAGTACATAGATGAGTCCAACATGGAAGATTGAATGTTTTTCTTCTTTTCTTTTAATGTTGTTATATTTTTAAAAGGAATATTTGTTTTGACACATTTATTCGATTTTTATTCATAATCATTTATCTCTATCATTACATTTATTGTATAACATAGTACCCTTGAAAAGTGAGTTAAGAGAATAATAATAATAATAATAATAATAATAATAATAATAATTAACTTAATCCACATTATGGCTAAACAATTCAATGTTTTCTAAAATGTGGCCCATAATTTTCAAGCTTAGTGCAAAGGTGCAAAGATTTGATCTTTCTTTGTAAGTGCAGGAGAAATATCCCTGAAGGTAAGTTCAGAGACAAAGAATAATAATAATAATAATAATAAAGAAAAAGAAAAGAACCTAGGGGCAATTAAGAAAAGCCATCACACTACAACACCTATTTACTTACTTCAAGGCTCAAAATCCAAGAACATTATCTGAAGCTCCATATCTTTTTCTCAAGTTATTTTTCTTCAAAGCTTAAAAACTTAGATGAATCATTCTAAGCATAAAATGTTCTGAACTCCTTCCTTTGGTTCCTTTTCATTCAAAAAATCAAAGTTCAAAAGTCTATCATACTTTAAAAAGGCCAAAAGATTTAGGTTAAGCACCAATGTTCTCATAATTACCTTTATTCATAAATAAATCCCGCTATGCCAATCAACTAGGAACATAGGCCTAGGCAAAAGTTAAGGAAAATTGAGAGAATATATTTAGTCAAAAAATCTTTAAACTAGCTAATAATAAAGATATTATCAATGCACTACTTGGAAAGGTTAAAAGGATGACATTATATAAGCAATTAAAGCATTGAGATTCAAGATACTAGGGGGCATATAGCTAACACCTACAAAAGCTACCTATTGATCCAAGAGGAACTCTATGAACTTTAAGATGTATTAAACCATGACAAAAAGAATTCTAAGAGATGCAACCTTGGATCCAGTCAATCTATAGCAACACAATAAGTTTCAAGCACAAAAATGTGGATAAACTAAAAACTAAAAAAAGAGTTCGCTAGGTTGAAAACTCACAAAATGCATTCTAAGTTGAAAACTCATAAAAGGCAACCTAGGCAAAAGTTAAAGTATACCTCGGTAGATTGAAAACCTGCAAATAGTGGTCTAGGAAAAAGTTAGAGGAAGAGAGAGAATATTTAGTTGGAAATTTTGAAAAGACCAGCTAATAACAAGTGTACTATTTTATGCAATCCCTTACATATGCATGCTCAATTGATCATCTAGTCAATGATATCACTCGTTCTCTAATTGTATACATTCTACTTAATAAATAAATGTTTCGCTCAATCCTAGATCCCTTCATCTTTATGGAACAATTCTTTCATTGACCTATTCATCACAAAAACCCAACATACTTTTCTATACCTTTGTGAAACCAAAGTATTTCTTATAGCAAGTTTGAGGATGTATTAGCTCATGCATTAGATTTATGCATTATAGGAACCATGAAATCCAAGGTAGATATCTCATGGTAGACATACATTTGCATCACACTTGCATACATTTAGAAAGGATAGGGTAAAACATGTATATTCATCATATGTTCACATTCATTCATACATCCATCTAGATAGAATTAGGTTTAGACATATACATCAACACATTTATCACATTTGTTCATTAGCTATGTATATAATAATTAAGTGCAAACATGTATTAGTATCAGCACATTCATCATTTGTTCACATTCATTCAGTAGGTATACATACATTCATTAGATGCATATACATTTCACTCATGCAAACATGTATACATGCACATTCCACTCATGCATTAATTACATAGTTTACACAAATATGCACCCATATATATGTATATGTGTACATCTAAATAGAATTTGACACAAAATATTAGTATACTCATTCATCTATACACTAGACATGCACATTTGACTCATGCAATTAATTACAAAGGTCTTAAGAACCATAACTGGTGTTTATACAAACCCATAGACATGCATGTTTGTACATCATCATACGTGTCAACACACTCAAATTAATCACATAGTTAATCAATTATTTATTTATTGCATAAACACACATGCAGGTTCTCTAGTCATATAATACAACATGTATAAATGCTAGCATAACATCAATGTTGCATATATGCATAGACATTCACACATGCACCACACCGCTACATATATGTATACCTTGCACAAAATTAAGAGCTTTGCAATCACTAGCACACTTGCGCAACCATGCATACACATATAAGCACAAATATGCACACATGAACTCACAAAAACACATATATTTGTACACACACATATACTGCAAAGATCGCACATATAGGTATAAGCACATACATTTGCATATGTCTATTTGTTGAACATATACAAATAGCATGTGTGCACCTTTAAAATTGACATTTTTTTTGAATCATTTTGAAACAAGCAACTCCTTGATCCATTTCAGAATAGCTCTATAAACTAATTTGTAATCAACGCATAAAGGTCGAGGTATATGTGTAGACACTAGGTTTTGGGGCTTTCATGTTCGAATTGCCTAATGATGAATAAAGATAGAAAATTCTGGTAAATAAGAATGTTATTGCCAAAGTTAATGTCTTTTTTACAAAGCTTGAGAAAAATAGTCAAATTTTCAAAAAAAAAAACTAATCAAAAATAAAATTTTTAATTTTTACTATTTTGGGACAAAATGAAGTCGTTTTGGTGCCTAAAATGGCTATTTGGCTTAACCAAAAATGACTATTTTAAGGGCCGAAATGGCACTATTTCTCATATAAGAATCTCGTGTGGACTCCTAAATAAGCTGTAAAAAATGGTCACAAAATGGCCGTTTCACTACAGGAAATGGCCATTTCGACATAAATGCCTATTTTCCTATTGCCGAAACGGCCGTTTTCAGTCTCAAAATTCGTGTATATAAGTCGAATTCTGTGTCAGTCCAAGGTTTAACTTTTCTTAATAAGTGCACACCTAAAAATGCAA
>CANXYI012306192.1:0-11526 GCA_948208565.1 Hura crepitans | reverse complement strand
AGAGAATGTAAGAGATTCTTGATAGGATTGAATGTAGGGTCAAGGATATAGACACAGACCTAGGGGTAAGGGCAGGCTCCTAATGGTAGACTTTCGTCGCCTCTTTGGGTGGATAGTACTCCTTGTACATGGGATAATAAGAGTGAACCTCCCTTATGTGTCATTCATCAGAAGAGGCACTAAGGCAGTGCAGAAAAGGCAAGAGAGGAGAATGTCTCCATTGTGGTATTAGAGACCATTACAGGGACAGTGTCCTCAGAAATAGGTAGAGGGTGCTCGAACACAGATACCTAATGTTGCACCCCAGAGCAGGGGTCAAGGGCAAACCAAAAGAGAGCAGTTTAATGCAAGTCAGGGTATTAGAATTAAGGCTTGTGCTTCAGCCAAGCAGTGTGTAGTGAGAACTAAAGAAGAGGTTACAGCACCAGATGGTATACAGAATAAATTATTTGGGAGCTAGAAGAGCAGATGAGAGCTCAGTGTTCTTATGTAATTGCTCTAGGTAATTTCGAGGACAAAATTTTCTTAAGAGGGGAAGAAATGTAACACCTATGTTTTTGAGGCTTTGTGAACAGTGCCACTGGGTCTGGAATGTGTGCCCAGGGTGCTGGGTCACTTGCATATAAATTGAGGCAGTGACACTAGTTATGAAACTTTAAGGGGCTTTAATCTGATGAAAAGAGCAAAATTTAAAAATTTAGCAAAATCCAAAATTCATTTCGGAGTGTAAGCTACCCCTCGGTGCAATAAAAATTTTTTGAATCAGGATTAACCTGGGATGTGCCTGGACGGACTCGAAAATAGTGGACCCTGAAGCTTAAAAATTATATTGAGTCTAGTAGTGAAAGAATTTTTAAAATTGGAGGTCATTTGCAAATTCTCATAATTTACAACGTTGGCATGCAAATCGAGGCAATCTAAAAAACTACCTTATTAATGGAATTTGGCCACAAAAATTTATGAGCCGGTAGAGGGGATTAAAATATGAATTTTAAGATGAACATCATAATTTTTTGAGGTCCGAGTGAATTCCTGTGAATTTTTGAAGTTTGCCAAAAAACATGATGGTTTTGAGATTTTTGAGAAGTGTCGGGACCACCCTTGTCATGTCAAAATAGGACCTACACCATGCCAAATGTCTAAGGAAGCTTGCCAAGTGCCAAATCCCACTTGACATGTGGAATTCCACCAAATGGAATGAAAAGAATTCTTCTTCCTCCCTTGCTATTGCCAACGCCAGCTCCTACTTTAGTTGGCTAGATATCCTTCATTTCTTACCCAAAATTTGTGATTCTAGTTTCTAAATTCAAGTTAGAACATTGGTGAGCTGTGGGAAAAAGAATCATAGGGAAAGGAGTTCTAAGTTGGGAGAAAGAATTCTCCAAATTTTCATGGTTTAGATTGCCTAAAAAGAAACCTGAATGCCATCTCACACTTTCTCTAGCCATATCTCCCTTATCCCTTAACCAAAATTCATCATTCTTGTTTCTAAATTTTCTTTGGGATGTTAAGAGATTGACAAAAAAAGAATTTCAGCTTCTATGATTAAGTTAAAATTCATCAAAGGTGCAAAGGTTAGAACCAAACCAACAAGCAGCCAAAGTGAGGTTTCATGCTTCTCCTTTCCATTTTCTTGGTATTTCTTGGTTGGAAATGGCTTTTTGAGGTGCCTAACATCTGTGAGGATATATGTAAATTGTGTCTGAGGTGAATTGGGGCAAGGAAGGGCTTGAAAAGTAAAGGAGAAAGTCACCATGGGGTTGGAATTTAAGGTGGGCAGCCTTAGCATGGTGGAAATGGCATCTTCAAATTGAAGAGGTAAGTGAATTCCATCATTCACTCTATGCCTTTCAATTTTAGTAGCTATTTCTATGAATTAGGGGTGATTTAGATGTATGGAATTGCTTAGGGGGGTTTTTTTGGAAGAATTTTAGTACATGGCAGGTAGAAAAATAAAAAGGCATGGTTGATACATAAGAGGAATTAATGTATATGTTGATTTCTTGATTGGCCAAGAGGTATATGAGTGGAATGAAATAGGTTCATGATGCTTGAGGTTTAGATTAATAGCTTTAGCATGGATATGTAATAGTATCTCTCATGGATTAGTGGTAATATGCATGATTTGTATGAATTGAAAGTGTAGTCAAGAGCTTATCTTGTAAAAACTAGTGTGGGTACCTTGCTTAGTGTGACACTAGATAGTGTTTGGGGCTAAAATTTTTATGTGCTTTGGACCTATAGTGGATGGACATTGAATTAAAGTATGTATAGGTGTATGTGAGACTGGCCGTGGCATGTATGGCCTTGGCATTGGCATGGCATATGTGGTAGAAAGTGTACATGTGTGGTTATATGCTAGTATAGCAATAGGTAAAATGGGTGTGTGTGACAAGTGAGGTTAAAATGTATTTGTGGGCAATATTTTCCTTAGTGGCCAAAAGGTATAATAGAATGGGAAAGTTTGGCTAGTATGGTATGTGGGCAAGTTTGGTACCCATAGGTGAGGCAAGGTGATGTTTCTTTAATATATATATAATTTGTAATGATGCTTATGAGCTTAAGGCTCTATATGTTTTCTTATTATGGCTTGAGGCTTGTGACTACTGTGTGTTAGATGATGTTGATAAGATGATAACTGAGGGACTAAAAGGGTCCAGGAGATGTGATATGTAATATTAAAGTGTTTTACAGGTGGATATGAACTTTGGGATAGTGACCAGGGTAGCCGTTGTGCTGCCAAATTTTTAGATGATACCAGATTGTGTTAGATTCTTTCTACATTGGCTGAATCATGATAATATGAACTTAAATGAATTGTAGGAATTGACTTGAATGAATTCAAAATCAAATAGAGTTGTCTAGGGCAGCATAAGTAAAACTTAACCGAATGAACATGAGGAAAATTTTAGGATGGGTGACCTGGTGGGAAGTGCACTGCTTATTGGGTTTCTTTGGGAATCCAGTAGGGGGTGTCATATACATTTTTATGTGACTTTTATTAAGGAAAACTCAAAATCATTTTATTAAGAAAACACCAATCAATTATGTAGAAAACCATTTCATGCGAGGTTAGGCACTTGGCATGTAAAACGAGTTATTAAGCTACTTATTACAACCCACAATAATCAAAAAAATAAAAACGCACAAAACTAAATAAACAAATAGAGAGATAAGCTGTTAAGTCCCATCTCTGCATTGTTAAGTCCATACAGACTAATTATGGCTCTAATCTATGTCTATGCGGACTACTATGTCTTACCACACATGTTCGTCTGAACCTCATATCCAATAAAAATGGTTACTTTTACACAACTCAAGGAGAAAGAGGTTAGTAACATGAAAAGTGGTTCATGAGGACCTAATAACAGAATGGTAACACATGTGTAATGCAAATATGACTAATCAGAATACATGCTGAGATAATGGTTGTAACTATAGGAATGACAAATTAATCATGCAAAGGAAAACATGAAGATTAATACTGATATTCATAAGGACTGGAATTCAGAATACACATCTGTGTGGACTACACTCCTCATGAAAGGGAGTCCGTGCAGACTTCAAAATAGGATAAGCATGCATAAAATACACATATCCATGCAAACTAGAATCCTTATCAAAGGGAGTCCGTGCGGACCATACATTAATTACAGAATATCAATAATATGCATATTAAGGAATAGAATAGTCATATAATATGATAACATCATACAATCATGTCAATATAGTAAACAAAATACGTTAAAACATGGTATACAAAGGAAATAGAAAACTGTTATCGAACAATAGTCCACACAGATGTTAGAACACATGAATATCAATATATTTGGTCCATGCAGACCTTATCATGCCTTAAGATATGTCCGTGTAATAAGGATGTCAATTACAAAATGATTACAATATTTTAATAGTCAATTACATACAATTAAATAGCTTGATGCTACAACCTACTTTTATAATCAATATGGGGATTACATATAATCACCTCATGTATGATTAATCATGAGAGATCATAGGTTTATAAGAGTAATAAGAATGAATGAAGAGGAGTACAATAGGAAGCCTTAGATCTTACCTTATGAATAACTTCAAGCAATAATGCAAAAGGTTGGATTTTTAAAAAGAATTATGATTTAGGTGTGGGTTAAAGGTCTAGTAGGGTGAACCCTGCTTCGGATTCCTCTCATGGACTATTGGAATAATGGGTTAAAAGCTTACTGATTACCTTCTTCTTTCTCTTTGGCTCTTTTGAGAAGGGTATTTATAGGCTTGGTGGGTAGCTTTGTTGTTCAGTAGAGGTAGAGTTATTATAGGATTGGGAGGTAAAGTTTAAATAGAAAGTTCACATTTCTAGAAGCTTTTCATTGGCAAGTCCATACGGACTTTGGGTGCTAAGTCCGTGCGGACCTAGGCTTTAGATCCACCCTGATGGTTCATAGTAGGCATATTCATGGATTGATTAACCGGTCCACAAATAATTTTATTAACTAGTCCATTAATTTCGGTTAACCACTATATCGATTTCAGTTTTTAACCAGTTTTTCGGATCAATTTTTTGGTTAACCATTAAAATTGTTAAAGTTTTCTACATATAAATATAATAAAATTATAAAAATTATAAAATCATTTTTAAATGATTAAAAGTGCTTAAAAATAAAATTACAAATCAAATATAACACTCAAAATAAAAAATGAAAAGAAAAATAAAGTTGATGTAATTAATTGCATGAATTAGATACATTTAACATGAAATTAATAATAATGTGTCTATTATACACCAATCAAAGTGTATATAATTGATTTAAGAGATAATTCATTATTTGTTTACTAAAAATATGTATTATAATATTTTAAAGACTAATGCATCATAATATATATAAAATAAAATATTTTTTAGGTATGAAAATATAAAATATAAAATATAAAATATATATAAATTGGTTAACTGTTGGTTTTTAAAAATTAAAATTGTATACCATAAATATCGATTCGATTAACCAAGAATTCAGTTCGATTTCGAACTGGTTAACCATGAACACCCCTAGTTCATGGGCCTAGTTTTGGGCTAAGTCTACTGTAGTCCATGTGAACATGGGCTTTGGCTTGTTTGGGTAGACTATGGGCCTTTGGATCTACTATTCTAAGCTGGCTGGTGTGCCTTTTATGGCATCAAGTTCAAGTGAACTTATACCAGGTTAGTTGGTATGGACTAGGGTTCTAGGTTCCTTGCCTTATTGTTAGAGCTTGTGTCTAGTTATCATTATAGGCCTAAAATTAGGGCGTCTATAGTTGACCCACTTTGGTGTGTGCTGTGGAAGTGCAAAAATTAAAATAGTGCACATCAAAGTACTTAAGTGCAAGATACTTACCTAGCATAAAGCTACATTAAATATGAATGCCTGCCTTCAAATCATTGTAAAAACTTATTAGACTTGAATTGTATCTTCCTTTCAAAAAAAGAATTGATATTGTAAAGATGAACTACACTGAATATAGGTGCCTGTTCATCTTCAAGTGAAGTGAAAATCCAACTAGATCATAACATGTTTTTACTTATAAAGTTTCTAGATAAGGTTTGAAAGTAAGCTACATCGAATATGGATACTTGCTCGCCTTCAAGGGAATCAAGACATTAAATTGAAAAGAACTACACCGAATATGGGTGCCTATTTGCCTTGTGAAGCTAAACTACATTGAATACGAGTGTCTGCTTACCTTCAAAGGAGTTTCCAGATGTTAAACTAAAGAAAACTATAATGAATGCAGGTGCCTATTTACCTCTAGGTGAAGATAAACTATAACAAATACGGGTGTTTGCTTCTTTTAAGGGAATTTCAAGATATTGAATTGAAGAAAACTACACCGAATGTGGGTGCTTATTTGCCTCTAGGTGAGATAAACTACACCGAATGTGAGTGCCTACTTGCCTTTAAAGATGTTTCAAGATGTTAAACTAAAGAAAACTACATCGAATGCGGGTGTCTGTTTGTATCCAAGTGAAGATAAACTACATCAAATATGAGTGCCTACTTGCCTTTAGGTTGGTAAGTTATAGATGGACAAAATCGAATCTGGTGATAAATCCTAAAGAGTTGATCGAACCAAATTTGGTGATGAGTTTAAAGATAGCTTGATAGCATGGATCGAACTAAATTTAGTGATGAGTCTGAAGATAGCCTAATGGTGTGGACCGAACCGAATCTAGTAATGAGTTTAAAGATAGCCTGATGGCTTAGACTGAATCAAATTTAGTGATGAGTTTGAAAATAGCCTGATAGCATAGACCGAACTGAATTAGGTGATAAGTCTAGATAAGTTAAGAGTTGATAGAACCAAATCTAGTGATAAGTCTGAAAGATAGTCTGATTGTGTGCATTAAACTATATCCGGTGGTAGGTCTGAAGAAATGGTCCGAACCATATCTAGTGTTATGGATATTAATATTATGCAAGTATGTGTGTGACATCATGTGCACATGTGTTGTGTGTGATGTAAGTGCATGACTGATGTATGAGTTAAAGGCTTAAATATATCTGAGTGCATAAAAGTGATAATAATATGTGGCTTATGCACGTAATTGTGTATGACCTATGTGACTAGGATATGTGCATGTGTGAATTGATATGGACTGATATGAATGTAGTGCCCTGCATAGGTAAGTTTGTGCTTTAGATTTTAGACAACTGAAAGGATGAACCTTTTTTATGATACTTGAATGAATGTGACTCTATCTTGAATGATGTGCAAATGCATGTTACTTGTCCTTTGTGTTCCTGAGCTATGTGAGCTATATGACTGATATTTGGATAAGGTGCTTATACCAAATGATGAATGATAATGCATGCATGTTTGCACTAGTGTATGTAAACTTAATGCATGTGTTATACCTAATTCTTTTTGATAATGCACGTGTATATATACTATGTGCTTAAAGTATGTAACTTATGTTAGACACATTGTTGCCTATTTAATGCGAATATGTAAATGAGCTGATACATGTGCAAATTTATGAATGTGTTTAATGATTGAATGTAACCTAGTTTTCTTTTGAATGAATGAATGAGATGACTTTAGTGAATGAATAATTGCACTCTATCTTATCTTATATGAATAAGCATGGAAACATAAAGGTTGTAGATGAGATGACTCTAGTGAATGAATGTGGTGATTGCATGAATGAATGATATATGCATTGGTTCCTAATCTTTTCTGAATGAAGGATTGCGGTGAGGTATGTGCATGAATAATGCATTTCTATTTAATGTAGTGATACATTTTTTTATGTAAGGCAACTGAATATGACTTTTCTTAGATGATTGAATGAATGAATCGTCTCTTATGATGGATGAATGATAAAGGCAGATGTATGTTGAATGATGAATGCATATTTTCTTATAATAAATGAATGGTGAGGGCAAATATATGTTGAATGATAAATGCATCTTTTCCTCTGGTGAATGAATGAATCTTTTGATTGAGGGATGATGAAAGCAGATACATGTATAGGTAGCTGCATAATTAGTTGATTTCTTTTTAGATGTGTGAATGAATGAATCTTTTCCTTATGATAGATATATGATGAAGGCAAGTATATGTATAGGTAAATGGGTACATTTTCCTAAAATGGATGTATGAATTAATGTGAGTGAGCAAATCTATAAACTAGTAAATGTGTTGTTGAGATTACTCTCCTCTCAGACTCATCATAGGAAAAACTTGGGTTTGAGAAAAGTGAAAGTGTGAAGTGGTACGCTAAGTTAAGGTAATGTGAATGAGATGTCTCTTAAAGAAATATGTTAAGTTATAGTGATAAAAAGGCTTAGAGAAGGTGTAGAAAGGTAGGTTGAATTGAGATGTTGAGGAAGGAAGTGAAATGTTCCATGAAAAAGGAAAAGAGTAGGTTGAATGGAATGTGCCCTAAAGGTGGTAAAGCAAAATGTCAATTCATTGTGAAAGGCATTTAAGCATGTATAATTGCAAAATGAATGATTATGATGAACAAGTGATAGAGCATGCAAATGTATGTAATTATACAATATGGTGCCCTTTATATTAGCTGCTCCTGAAGATTTTCTAACTAAATATTTTCTCTTGACCTTTAGTTTTTACCTAGACTGCACTTTGTGGTTTTTTGATCTAGTGAGGCATGCTTTAATTTTTGCCTAGGCCGCCCTTCGCGGGTTTTTAACCGAGTAAGCTTTTTTTTCTTTTTTCTTTTTTTTTTTTATTTTTGAATTCAACTTATCCACATTAAGTTAAGGCTTGGGATCTGATTGTGCTGTGTTCGATTAATTGAATCTGGATTTGCATCTTTGAAATGGCTCAATATGTTTTAAAGCTCTTGCCATAGGTGGTTGATGGAACTATCCAGATCAGTAAGTAGCTTTCCATAGGTACTAGCTTCATGCCCCCCTGTGTTTTAAAACTTTGTGCTTTTGATCTTTTCGAGTACTGCATTAATGATATCCCTGTTATTAGCCAGTCCTAAGATTTTCTTGGCTAACTATTTTCTCTCAATTTCCCTAACTTTTACTTAGGCTCATGCTCTTGGTTAATCATCCTAGCAGGAATTAGAAAACTTATTTATTTTTTTCTTTTTTGAATAAAGGCAACCACGGTTGAAAAGAAAATGCTCAATCGTTTGAGGCTTAAGATGAACTTTTTATTTTTGTAGGCTTTGGAGTTTTAACCTTTTAGAACCTTTTGACCTTTGGATTGATTTTTATGTGAGGAAGAACTGAAAAAAATGTGTCTTTTTAGGATGGTTCGCACGAGCTTTTAGACTTTGAAGAAAATGATTGGACATAATTCTTTTTGCTTTAATTTTTAGAGCCTGTTGAGCTTAGACCTCTTCCAAGATTAAAGGAAGCATTCATTTGGGTTTAATTACCCCTAGCTTATTATTTTCTTTTTATCTTTCATCTCACATTCAGGGATATTTCTCATGTCTTACAAGGAAAGATCAAGTTTTAAGCTTTAAAATTATGTGTAGCAATGGAGAGCCATCATGAATTATTTGTAACTCATGTGAATTAAGTCGATCATGTTTATTTCTTTTTTTGAATATTTTTTTAACTCTCTTAACTCACTTTTAAGAGTACCATGCTATGCAATGAATAAGGTGAACAAAGATGCTCATGAAAAACCCAAATAATGTTTCATTAGACTTTAAATGTTTTGACATAGAGGAAAGAAACAACTAGAAAAAAAATAAAGACAATCTATCCTCTCTTCATTAGATCCTTTTATATCCTTGATTAGAGTTATCCTATAGTTGGTTAAATAGTTGGCCTATGAGGTGGTAGACCGAATGTTAGAAAGAAGGAACCTTGCTTTTTAAAGAATCGATGGATAATAGTGAGGTCTGGTGATGGGTAATCTTCAAGATAAGATATCGCATCATAGTTTATGAGGTCTTGGATGGCTTAATGGAGGGCTTCGCAGTTGTCAGTTAGGTGGCCAATCTTTTGGTTATAAGCACAGTATAGGTTATGGCAATGGTTAGGTGGAAGTGGTGAGGACTGATGATCAGGTATTAAGGGTTGAAGGAGGTTTTCTTCTTTCAATTCCTTGAGCATCGTAGATAAGGGCTTATTCAGATAGGTAAATTTGTAAGAAATCTTTCTTGGCCTAGTTGCTTCGTGATTGCTTATCCCCTTGTTAAATTCATACTTATCGAGTTCTCCAGAGCACCTTGTTGTTGGACTTCTTGAATCTTTTCTTCTACGAATGTTATTATCCTTTGTTCTAGTGCTGCCATTACCTTGCTCATCATGCCTTTAGTCACCAACTGATTTTCACCATTAGTTTTGGGTCTAACTGCCATTTTTTTGTGGTGAAGAGTGTTTGAAAGAAAGAAGGGGTTAGGTTTTTTACTTTGAAGAGCCTAAACAAATGATGATCCTTATAGTTAGCGTGATACATGGTTAATGTGATATGATTGCTTAACTTACATGGATGATTGTAAGATTGAAGGTTAGCAATGCATGTGATATGTAGATGATATGCCTAGACATAATGTGACTGCAAATGTATGTGGATAAAAGATAGAAGCAGGTCACACCTATACTAGGTAAGATGGTATAAAGTGAATGAAGTTTACATGATAGATGATAATTATAGTATGCCAAATGTATGCATGGGATGTAACTTTTATGATTCAAATGCGTGTGACACTTATATTAGATGAGGTGATGCTAAGTGGATGGTAATTTATGTATGGATCAATGATGCATGACTAAGCTTAAGTAATATGCATGGAAGCATAAAGTCATAGTGTTTAGTAGATGTATGTGTGTACATGTTGTGACTTCTACAATGCCAATGTTATGTATGATTTTAAGTGATGCTTAATGTTATGCATAATTCCTAGTGATGCCTATTAATCATTAATCCATCTTTTAGGAGGCAGTTAAAGTTGATGTGATATAAGATTTTCCCCTTTCTAGATTAAAGTGAAAATGTATTTATACAAATGACTGAAAATAAATTCATTGTCTTATTTTATTAACGGAAAAGTAATTGAAAAGATTACAAAAGCTCACAACTAAACTAAACTAAAAAGAAAAGGAGGGAAGCTTCAAGCTTCTGGATCAAGTATCTATTTAGTGTTAATGAGATCTTGGATAGTATGATGGAGAGTGGTACACTTGTTTGTGAGATAATTTGTCACTTGATGGTAATCACAGTATAGATCAAACCTATGATTAGGTAAATGAGGATCACTCTACGGCACGGGTGTTAATGGCTATAGGTTTTTTCTTTTATGAGCTTATTCAAGCACCAAGATAGAATTTTGCCCAATTTGGAGAAATGGTGAGTCCTGACCATGTTGACATTAGTGACTTAGCCAGAATTACTATTTTGATGGGCAAGTTCCCCATTTTTCTTAAATCCTCTATTCTAAAGTGCTAGTTCAAGATCAACAATTATGTCCTTGAGCCGTTCCCATATGGTAATGCCTTTAGCAGAGAGCTAAGCATTCATGTAGCTATTAACATTCTTGATGAACATCTCGATCTGGTCAATATTGTCAGGCTTGTTCCTCATTTTAAATATCTTGTCCCTCTATTGTTCTAAATAATCTGAAAAGGATTCATTGGTTTTTGGCGCACCAATTCCAAGTCTTTGAGGGTCACATTAATAGTTGCATTATTTCAGTATTACTTATCGAATTCATGGGCTAAATCTTCTCAGTTCACTTTAACCTTATTTTCCAAGCTGTGGTACCAATCTAGGGCCTGCCTAGTTAGAGACATACTAAATAAGCTTACTATTTATACTTCTAACAGATTGGTCAACCACATAGCTACTACATATTGCTTCGAATGAGTCATCGGATCAGAAGTGCCATCGAACATGCTTAAATTTGGCATTTTAAATTTATCGGGTATGGCATGATCAGGCTTTAAGTTGATGTCTTCTAGGTTGATGTCTTTGCCCCCAGTTACCAGATGAGTTATAGCTTTTAATTTTTCATTTAGCTCTTTAATTAGATCTTTCTTATCATACTTAAGTGGTGGA
>CANXYI012305914.1:0-13484 GCA_948208565.1 Hura crepitans | reverse complement strand
TAGGTTGTATATTCTGAATTACAGTATCATATAAGAAATGGTTGTTCTATGAATGCATACTTATTAGTGGGTCTCCGACCCTATGATTGAGTGTTGCTGAATGATGACTATGAATTGGAGGACCAGAGGGTCCAGTGGAGTATGTGGTTGAGGTATATTGTTTAGAAGTGTTTTCTTGCAGGTTTAAATTTGGGTTAAGTAACAAGACAGCCGTTATGCTGCCCGAATATCTTGAATCATCTGGTAGCACCTGATGGCGATACTTCGGAATTACAAACACACCTTATCAGTTCAGGTAGAACGGGTAGGGGGTGTCACACTACCATTCCATACATCTTATTATTATTGTTCACATTCCTAGCATAAGTTATGCATCTCATTTACATGTCAATACCATGCCTAGCATGTCATATATATGAATTCACATACCATGCCATCTAAGTACACCATTCGACCACACCTAGCACACACACTTACACTTGGTTTCTATCACCCAATTTATGCATACAATGTTATTTTCATGCCATTAACACAATGACACCATTCATTTACATCAATTCCATGCCTAACCCTAAATTTCACCATTTCCATACATATAAACACATGCAAAACTACATGGCATCCATCCATTGAGTCAAGTCCACATATTTAGGGTGTGAAAACACCCCTTTCTCCACCACTTGAAGGCCTTTGATGGTGTTCTCCTTCAACACCTTCTCTTTGCCCTAAACATAAAGGATTTTACCCTAGAAAAATTCTCAAAAATTCTATATAACTCCAAATTGAAATCTAAAATCACAGGATTTCTTAGAATAACCTAAGCTACCTAAAACAAAAATAAAAAATGGAATTAAACCACTTACACCCGAATTTGTCACTATTCACCTTAAGTGAATTTCTCTCTTTCCAAGCAAGATATGGGCAAAATTCCACTTGATTTAGCTTCTATGGATCATGGAGGGTCAAAAGCATATAAAATTTGTGAATTTTGGTGGTGTATGGAAGGAGAGAGAAAGAAGAAATGGCAGGAGGGTTTGCTTTGGGAATGGCATCGATTTTGTGGTATTAGGGAGAAGGAGATGAGCTTTACACATGTGAGCCCCTCACATGGATGGCCCAGATCACGACACGTGGTGGTCTAACAGTTTGTTTTCTCCTGATTTTTATTTAAATTTTAGAAATTCATAAAAATTTCTCTAAACCTCCAAAAATACTCATTTTAGTTTTAAAAAATCCTCGATTAGTACCATTAAGAGACTCGTAAAATTTCAAGTCAAAATTCCATTGGCTGCTATAGTTACTATTCACTCGCTAAAATAAAATATTCGAAATAAATATCAAATGACCTCAGAAAATTAAAATTCCTTCACTATCACATAGATTCAAATTTTTGAGGTTTAGCGTATGATATTTTCGAGTTCATCCGGGCACATCTCGAGGTTGTCCTGGCACAACTTCATTTTATATTACTATTTACTAGTTCTTAACTCGAAATGATTTATTGGTTCTACTAAATTTTTAAATTATTTTATTTTGTCCATTTCTGGCTCATCAAAGTTTTATGACCAATACATCCCTTTTGACCTTACTAAGGTGCCCTGATCCGCAGGGAACACTATTCGTGTCAAGGAGGTATTGTTCATGAAACTTAGACTTACGAGCATTACACATAGTATTTTGTAAATGTTGTACAAGAAAATTACCAAAAAGGTGATACGTATTTGCCAAAATAGCCAGCCTAAAAGCCTCTACCATGTGTGGGGTACGCTCCAGAGAAGCTCTCAAAACCTATGATACACATAGAAGCATATGTAAATAGATTCAATCAAGAAAATCTCTTGTTTGTAAGTTCACCAGTGAAGTCCAAGAGGGCTCAAAATCAACAAAAAAGGTCCTTATTAATATCCAAGCACACTAAGCTCAACTCATTGTAGCAGTCACTTAACAGGCCAAAAATCTCGATAGTACTTCCTGAGTCAAGAATAGTGACTCCTAAGACATGAATAGTAATTTTTCGACAGATGAATGATATATGTTATGAAAAGATCATGGGTGAAATTTGAAGTGAAAAATAAGATCATTTAAATGGTCAACAGTAAATAATAAGTGTATAAATAAATAGTGTGTTTAGCATAATATTGTTGTCCATTTTGCGGCAATTTTATCCGAGTTGATCTAACACTCAATAATGTAATTAGTAGGGTTTTTGGATATCAATAATTAAGGAATAATTATTGTTCATGAAAATTTATATGTTTGTGAAAATAAGATTCAAAAAGTATACTAAGATGAATAGTAGTCATTCAGCACAATATCCTTTTTAGGGCAATTGACTCAATTGACCTGGGAATAATAATTATTTTGCAGAAATAAGGGTTAAAGAATTTTTTTTTTAATGAAAAAAAAATGATTTCTATTGTGAATTTTAATAGCCATTGGATCAAATAGAATGTTAATCTCTACCACCCATTTTCCCTGGATAAAAAGGCTTAAAAGAGAATATACCAAGCATAAAAAAAAAGTGTTCACCTTCTTTCTTTTTCTCTTTCTTATCTGATGCCACCATAGAAGGTTCTTCTCCATTTTTCTTCTTGGTTCTTTAAAATTTACACCTTAAATTGTTTTCAAACCTTAAATTACAACTTCCCCTCTCTTCACAAGTCAATAATTTTGGATTTTGTTGGGCATTTTTGAAGAAAGAGGAGCACGTACAGTGAAGTGAATAGTGACCAAGAGTTATGTTTTTACTTTTCTTTTAATTTTTATTGCTAAAAGAGAGGATATATGTATGCTTAATTTAAAGATTTGGATTAATTTGGAATTTTTATGATTTTTCTAAAAGGAAATTGAATATGGAAGTAAATTTGAGGATGAGAATGAGATGAAAAAGCGCAATTAGTTGTCTTAAAGTGAAATTGGATAACAAATAAAGGATCTCAAAGCTTGATATAAGGTGAGTATATTTATAATTTCAAATTTTTATAATTTGTGTAACATCCCAATTTTTGGCATAAAAAGATAAAGGAAATAAGTAGGAGTAAGAAGGGATTTAAATGGATTTTTAAACTCAGGTTTGAAGGAGAATGAAATAGATAGCAAGAAGTTTCGACACAACTAAACAATTGAAGAAATTAATTATCAGAGATTTTAATTATTTAAGGATTTTATAAAATAAAAAAAAATGGTTATGTCAGGGGGAAATTTAAGAGAATGAAATAAACAAGCGATCCAAGGGAAAAAATCAAAGTGAAGTGATCAAAGAACCGAAGAATGTAACTGGAGCATATAATACCCCTATATATAAAAATTGGGGAAAGAAAAGGGAAAAGAAACGGGACAAAAAGAAGAAAGGGTTCGGGAGAGTTCTAGGCCTCCTGGATTTCGATCAAAAAAAATTAAGGTCTCCCCTAAATGCTCTGTTTTCTGCCATCAACAATTCCAGAGGTGAGAGGGGCTTTGTTCTTCCGTCCCTTCTTTAAGTTTAAATGGAAGGAAGAAAATCTGCCAAATTTAGACTCTCTCTTCGATTCAGTTTGAACAGCAAGAAGAGAGGCCAAAACGAACTGAGAGAGTTTTTCGATCTTCAAGTGTTGGGCATAGGAAGCATTGGTCAGCCGATAAAGACCGAAACATACAAGAGTGAGATTAACGAGAAATTTCGAATGAGAAAATCGACGAAGACAGAAGGGATTCAATGAGCAAAAGATTTCTGCACTATACTTGAAGTCAATTTCAAGAGGGATAAACAACAGAACACGGACCGAAATAGAGTGGAAGAGAGGCAATAAAGAAGAACCGAGAGCATTCCACGAGGGATAGAAAATAGAAACCTCGTACATGATAATGAAGAAAACGGTGGAAAAGGAGGGAGCGTGGTGATTTCTATTGAATTCGCCTCAACCTTGTGCAGCTTCTGTTGTCACCAGTTACCTCGATGATGGACAGTGCTTCTCCGTCGGCTTTCCAGCATTTTTCGGTCGAGTAACCAATAGTAGCGGCAGGAGTGGATTTGGTTCATAGCTGATGAACCAATGAAGTGAAGATCGAAGGGCCGAGGTTAGTACTATTGTTTTTATCTTAGGAACCATGAACACTTGATTAATTATTAAAATTCGTGATTGTTCGCATTTGATATAGAAAAGTGTTGAGCTGTTAATTTGGTAGTGAGACTTCATAAATTAACTCGATAATCTCACTGAAATTGCTTGCGAGTGTTTAAGGAGGTATTAGTGAGGTGGAACCGTCATTGTATTGCAACGGGTAAGCTGCTACAAAGGTAACTCTGCTGCTATTATTTTTACCCTACGAATTAAGGTTACGGTGCAAGATAGAACTAGTACCGTTCATGTGTCGGTTTGGATATATTTAGGCGCGAATGGTTAAGCATTGCTTTCGCCTTTTAAGAGTTGTGATTCGGGGTAATTAGTGAAGAATCTTGAGTATGCCCATTAGGACTGTGCAATTAATTGGTTCGGTTTTGAACCGAATCGAAAAAATCGAAAATCGAATTTTGAAAAATTTTAAAACCGAACCGAAATTTTTATACGAACCGAAAAAATCAATTTTTTTTATAGAACCGAATTAATCAAAATTATATATATATATATTTTTTTTTATATATAAAACTCCAAAAACGATACCGTTTTACATCAAAACGACGTTGTTTTAATAAGTTCGGTCGGTTCAGTTTTTTCGATTTTTACCCTTCGAGAACCGAACTGAACCAATTAAACCGAAATTACTATATAGAATCGAATCGAAAAATCGAGAACCGAATAGAACAAATTATCAAAATTTCGATTTGGTTTTCGGTTCCGGTTCGGATTTGCGTAGCCCTAATGCTCATCATTGTGTAAAGCTTATTTAGTAGATTGTTGTTGTAATTTAAGGTTTTAATGTGAAATTTTGATAGCATGAATTGCTATTTGAAGGTACCAGTTGATTCAAGATCATGTAATACATATAAACGATGGTATTTAATGCTCAGTACACTACCATCTCACTGTAGTTGACTTTTTCAAAAGAAAGAGATACCTTATCTTGTGCGTTTGCATTTTAGCGGTACAATAAGGTCACTGTAGGTTCTGTTTGGAACAATAATAATTAGAATGATTACCTTAGTTAGATTTGTTGTGCAAGTTTCGTTAGATAGTATAAAGTCATACTTATGCATTTTAATTCCTTGAGCTCCTTTGTTATGCATGATCTTATGTATGGAATTGTGGCTATAAGTCAATTTAATATCAGAATTGAACCAAGTTAAAGGGGCAATCAATTTAGTAGAAGTTTCAAATGTTTAGTTGCATAATTTATGTATATATAGGGGAACAATAAGTCACCTCTATTCTAATTTTGAGTATACCTATTTAAATGGGATAACATTCTTGTAAATGTAGTCCTTTTTACAAAATTTAAAAATTTATGTTCTTTAGCGTTAGATGGCATCTGTATTCGGCAAAAATCAAAGATATTACTCTAGTTTGAGAATTTAATGTATGTTTTTTACAACTTTTACTAATATATCATAGAAACATTTACTGGTTTTGTATTTCTATAGAATTTTAAGAATTTTTTACATGAGCATTGTAAGCTGTTAGTGTGATTTAACTGTTGTAAGTGAGAATTGGATATAATTTTTTGTTGTTATAATGTCTTGCTGCAAGTACTTTATGTTTATTTAAGATTAATGAACTTGGGTTAGATCATTAAAGATCGATTAGAACTTGAACTATAATAAGTCTTGTATATGCAAGTGGCTTCTTGTTAAATGGAAATAGGCTTGTGTAGGTCAACTCTATGCCACGGCCGAGGTGTTTGTGATGAGAGACCTTAGGGGTGTTATTGAGTTTGTTTGATTAATACATAACCATGTGAACTCCTAAAGTTGACTTAGTATGGTGTAAACGAAAGAAGTAAGAAATGCATAACTGAACTTTATTAAGACTGAACATGTATAATAGGGAGGGACTTAGTACAATGTGAAAATTGTATGCTTCTATTTGATCTATGAAAACTGCAGATCGATATGTGGAATGAGATGATCTAGGTAGGCTCAGTGTACAAGTACAAAGCCCTGACATTGGTGATTAAAGAGCTAATGTATTATGTGAAGGGGTGGGATGGAAAGAGGCATGTATAAGACTATATGAGTAAGATATGTATATGTTATGCACTTGCATGATCTTCATGATAGTTGTAGCAATTTGTAAAATGAACTATCATATGCAAATGTCCACTATGCTGTAATTATGTAAAGCGGATATTTATAGCGTTGTTGAATAAGTGGTATGCTTATTTTATTTATATGGAATATGTCACACAATGACATGCTAAATGTATATGATATATGATATGCATATGAAAGTATCATGTGTGCATGAAAAAGATTTTCCAACAATGTGTTTTTACATGAGAAATGGAAAGATTAAGTGTGTTAGGTGCATTTTGATTTATAACCAAAATCATATGGGCCATGAAGAGAGCAGCTTAATGGAGTTGAAATAAGAAGTTTGAACCCATTTCTCCCTAAGATGCTTGGATGCCTGTCAAGATAGTTTGGCATGTTAAATAGGGGAGATGAGCAGATCTGCATCTTTGTATAGCTTTGGCTATCTTTGTTATTGCATTGGTCCTATCAAGATAGTTTGGCATGCCAAATAGGGGACACTAGCAAATCTGCATCTTTGTATAGCTTTGGCTATCTTTGTTCTTGCACTGGTCGTAAGTGCTAGCGCCATTTTTTGTACCTTTGGGTACCATTAAGATAGCAGTTTAAAGGTACTTTTGCACCCTGTATCTTTGGGTACTATCAAGACGGCTGTTTAAAGGTTCTATCGCACCTGTCCCATTATCCAGACATTCAAGTTATGTTTAGGAAGAAATGGGCCACATCGAATAATAATGAAAGTAAATGACTAATGACTCGATTTGACTTATGCATATGAGATATATGTTTAGAAACATGTATATATTTTCACATGTTACCATCAACATGTTCACAGACTCATCAAGGATTTATTTCAATATGTCATGTGTATCAAGATGTATATGAATGCATGGATATAAGTTAGTCCGTTTGAGTTATAAAAGACTATTAATGTATTATAAACATGTAGGACTTGTTACATGAGTTTATGTTGTATCACTTTTACTCTATTATAGTGTTTGTATGAGCTGACTATTCTTATGGAGTCTGAGTAAGACATTATTTACATATTGATATTTAAGTATATTTTAGATGAATGCATAGGAAAACAAATTGTGGTGCTATTACAAGATGTTTGTTACTGTTAATACTTAGAGATTTTAGGCAGATTTTTAGTGATTTTAGGATTCCTAAATTAGTGATTTAATTCATGCAAATTAGTGATTTATTTCTTGTTTTAATATTACCTAATTAGAGAGAAATTAATAATTTTCTAGTTAGAAAGTAGTTCCTTATTTTATTAGGCTTATAACTCTATTTAAAGAGGTTGAATCTTAATAAATAAAATAAGTAAAAAGTTTAAAAGATTTCTAAGAGATCGGATTCTTTCTCTAATGAGTCTTAAGGTACGCAACTTCCTTTGAGGTGTTCGAACGTACGAGCTCCCTTTGACAAGCTTGATTTATTGCCAATGTTTCGATCCTCAATATGGGACCATAACAATTGGTATCAGAGCCAAACACCATGGGCAATATGGATAGGAGTGGCGTCGTGAAAGCATTTTTCCAAGAGATGCGGGCTATTATTGATGTCCGGCTTGCATTATTCAAATTAAGAATGGAAAGTTAGATTCACCAACTTTTCTTGCAATTATAGGAGGCTATTTTCAGCTATAACAATCTAGCAACAAAAGAGAAAGAGAATGCTGCTAAAAGAAGCAATGCTACTCTACCTAACCAGGCATACAACCAGCCACAAAATGGGAGTACGAGCAGCAGTAATATTGATAAGAACCTGCCTCCCGTAGCAGATAATCAACCTAAGCCAATAGAAAATGTGGTGCCACAACACATGAAGCTTAGCTTTTCAACCATTGAGGGGTTTATGGATCTGTTGGCTATAAACTTTGATATCAAAAGGCCACAAATTTCGAGTGTAATACAAAAAGCTGAAATTTCTTCTAAGCCATCGATTGGTATGTGGGAGAAACAAACATTTAACAAACTTCAAGCTCCCTTGATATAAGAACTAATGGTTTTAGGTAGCAGACTAGACTTGTTATTGGCTAGAATTCTTGATCTATTTCAAAATTCAACATGGTTATAATTTATCCATATTTTTAATCATCGCTTGAAGGAGAATGATAAGGGCTTAAGATGTTTTGAGCTTGAGGACAATCTCTTTCTCCCAAAGGGAGTAATGTTACTGTTAATACTTAGAGATTTTAGGCAGATTTTTAGTGATTTTAGGATTCCTAATTAGTGATTTAATTTCTACAAATTAGTGATTTTATTTCTTGTTGTACTATTACTTAATTAGAGAGAAATTAATAATTTCCTAGTGAGAAAGTAGTTTTTTTTATTTTATTAGGCTTGTAACTCTATTTAAAGAGGTTGAATCTTAATAAATAAAATAAGCAAAAAGTTTAAAAGATTTCTAAGAGATCGAGTTCTCTCTCTAACGAGTCTTAAGGTATGCAACTCCCTTTGATGAGTTCGAAAGTACGAACTTCCTTTGATAAGTTTGATTTATTGCTAGTGTTTCGATCCTCAATATGGGACCACAACAATGTTGTTGTAGTGAATTGTTTTATTCATATTTGTATTTGTGTTTTGTATATTTTAGTATGGACGACTGGTGATTAGTTGTTTAGACTATGATATGCACCACTTAGCAATTTTGCTCACTTTGAAGGTTTTTTCTTCACGTAGGTTAAGCATAGAGTTTTAAAAAGGAAGGGTAGAGCTAGATGTTGCATCAGAACGTATAGTCAATAGCAAGGCAAATATGGTAAAGAGTCCTTAGTTTCCTTGATTGTTTATATAGATTATGTATATATTTCATAATTGTTAATTGTGTATATTATCATATCTAATAGAACTTCAAAAGAAATGATGATTTGTATCCAAGTTTTAATGATCTAAATGAATATGGTGCATATGTGTTTATTGTGTTTGTGTGATTTATGGATTGCACAGTTAGAGCATGTATTCTTTGGTGATGATGTTATCACGGAGATTGAGGTTTTGTGATGTATTGTGGACTTGTAGAAGTGTTTTTTTTTTACATGTTAAAATTTTGGGTAGTGCCTTCGAATAGTTGATATATACTATTAGATTTTTAGCATGATAACCCTCTTGTGATAAAAGTTTCAATGTGATAATGATTATTAGTATAAAAAGGGAGTTTAAATAAATATTTAGTTCTAGTGTGACATTTGAAGTGTGTTAGGAAGTTAAAAAAGATTAAATTGTGAATGAAATGGGTTAAAGGTAAATTTTTCAAAGTGGTTGAAATTGTGAAATTAGGACTAATTGGAGTAGTTTGGTAAATTAGAGCTTAGGAAGCATATACTAAGCTTGCGTTTAAGAAGTTCCTAGTTTTGAAATTTGAATTTTTGGTACCTATTATGAACTTTGTACGTTTTTAAGTCTAGAGATGATTTTGAATATAATAAGTTATTTAAGCATACAAAAGGACTTGAATAAGGAAATTAAAGAGAGAAAATTATAACAATGAGGAAATTAGCATGAAATGCTTTTAAGAAAGCATGTATGAGAATTAGACACAAGTTTGCAGATGTGAATATTTAAGGAATTGAAAATGTATTTAATGGAAATGTTAATTATGCTCTTGAGTATATGAATAACTATGGCATTTTAGTAATGTAAAATGATTATAAATGTAAGAATTTTAATAATTAAACTCATTATGGAAGCTAAATTCCTTTTTGGCCAAATTGCATGAAATTGGCATGGCAATCTTGATTTCTTTGAAGGTTTGAAATGGAATACACCAGAAATGATGATAATGGACCAAGTGATAGCTATGGTAAAGTAAGAGTACTTTGCTTTAAAACAATATAAGACTAGGAACCTTTAAGTGCAAATTGCATGAGTGAAAATTATAGAAATGGTATAAATGATAAAGGTTTAGAAAAATGAATTTTTTTTTTACTACATTGTTAGATTTATGAATGTACAACTTTGATTATTGTAAGAATATATTGCAATGCTTTCAATGTTTTACGTGAATGCTATGTGTATTTAAGCGAAGGATATGGATAAATATTAGATTTATCATGACTTAATGATCAAGTAAGTTAACCTGGCAATATTCATTTTACCTTACTTTTTTTTCTTCTTCCTTGCATAATTGATACCATATGCATTTTTACTTATGATTTCGTGTTCTTATGACATTAGGGCTTAAATTTTAGATCATACGGGATGATGTATGAAATGTGAAGATTAGAAACAATAGAAATGTTAGTGTATAGAACTCACTTCTTTGTGGTACATAAAACCTTATTTGGCATCATTCAGTAGTGATACACTACAATGATACGCACATTACAATGTAAGGAAATTTAAAAATAAGTTGGTCTCAAGTGCATAAAAGCTACACCATTATGTACTAAGAATTAATGATTTCTTAATCGCCACTATATTTTGAGAGTGTAATCTTTGTGAGGTGATTTGAAATAAGTGTTATGCTTAATTATGTGAAAAACTTATGTTTCAAAAATAAAATGTAAATTACAATGCATAATAGCTTGAGCGTGAAAGGATAACTGATTGTCAATAAACAAGTGTAAATAACAATTGCTTTTGTGAGCCTATCATAGTTAGTGAGTTGGGTTAGACTAGCTTGCTAGTTATGCAACCGTTTTAATTGTATTTTTTTGGCTTTATGAGCTCATTCGATTTGGATACTTTATGCTTTTTTGTTGCTCATATAATGTGTACTATGTACCTCACTTGTTTATCATATGATGTTCCTTTATTGTTTCATTGTTCCCATATGATGGGTACTCTGCACCTCATTTGGTGTCATATGATGGATATTTCATTATTTTATTATTTCCATATGACGGGTACTCTGTACCTCACTAGGTGTCATATAATGGATATTTCATTGTTTCATTGTTCTCATATGACGGGTACTATGTATTGATAGTAGTATGCCCTAGAGCATAAATGAAATACAAAAACTTCCCATAAATATGTACATTGTTCATTTTACGAATACATAAAGACATTATTCATTACTTAGAGCTAATGTTTAAGTATATTTGGATGCTTATGATTTAAATGAATTAATGAAGTCCCTGGTATATGAACATTGTATAAAAACAATCATGAAAAGTTCATGATATGAGATGTTTATTGTATGCAAATGTGTAAATACCTAAAATATCCTTAGTCATAGTATTTAATAAGATGGGACATTGTTAAATACGGATAAACTAGCACATGTTATACTTATTGAAGGGTTTAAGTAGCAGTTTTCATAATTTGTGATCATGGAGATGATCAAAGATAACATGTAGATGCTTATTAGAGAATATGGAGACCTACTCGGATATTTTTGCATGGATAATAAATCTAATTTCAATGAAACAAATCTCGGCATAGTAATAGTGCTTATTATCCTTAGGCTTTAGATCATCATGGTATCTTAAGTAATAATTGGTGTATTTTGACTCAATTTCTTTTACTCATTTTAAAGGGTATACATAGCTTGGAGATTAGATATATTATGAACTACTTGACTATAATTGAGTGATCAATAGAGGATTTACTATCTCAGATTTTATGATCATTTTGCTAATCTTATTCTAACTTTGTTTAGTGAATCTGTAGCTAAAGTTAAATGCCATGATGAATGAGATTCAAGAGGCATTTTAGGAACAAAGAATAGTTAGTTTCATATCAAACATATATAGATTTTAAAGAGTTGACATAAATCCATACTTTAAATCTAAATGAAATGAAGTATAGTGAAAGGACTTACTGCATGGTATCTAACTATGGAAGGGTTATAGTGAACTACTCATTTTCTGTCACTTAGGTGGTAATGGTGCTTGACTAGAGACCACACATGACTTGTATATGATTAGTGGATTATTAATAAAGATTAATAATTGTGATTTAAAAGAGTTTAAGTCATACTATGTTATGTATCCTAGTATTGGCCATTTACATATATTGTTAAGTTGCTAGAAAACTCATAAGGGCACACACTTGCAGAGTAAGAGCAAAAAAGGTAAAATTACAATTATAATAATGTATGACATTATTTTTATCTCATGAAAAAAGGGGAACTTAAAAGCTAAAGGCAAATAGGTGAAGAATGAAATGTTCTGAACATAAAGCTCATAAAAAGGCTTTCTACGCATATTCATTTATGAAGGCCATATTAAGCTTTTATCTTGGGCTAAAGAGAATCTGATTATATTCATAAGAGTTATGAATGACATATAATTAAATTTTAGGCTGATATAAATTAAATTGGGCCACAATTATGTAAGACATAATGCACAATAGGCTTTCTAAAGCCTTATGCGAATATTACATAGTGGGCTCACTAAAGCCCATTCATTTGGTCCTAATTAATTGACTTATGATCAACCAAATCTGGACCCAAAACTGAATAGGTTAAGACATTAAGAGACTATATAAAGTCCATTAAGGCTAGGGTTTGCACACATATAAAATAGCCTTTAAAGTAGAAAAAATTTTCTGCTATTTTTTTGTGATAGTTAAAGTTCTTCAACTAGTCCAAGGAGAATTTTTGAAAATTGTAACTCCATCTTTAGGCTAGTTCTTGTTGCCCCTCTAGTGTGGATTACTTCCAGAGGTTCTATTTTGGACACCGTGGTTTATGACAACCCGATACAATGAAAAACAACTAAACAACTTTTAAACGGTATGTAATTTTTATTACTTTTATTATGTTTTTAAATATAATTCATGGCGAAGATCAAATTTCTATTTTGGTTTTACGAGTTACTTCGTCATGTATGTGATGCATGAACCCGTTGTGACACCCCCTACCTAATTCGATCGTCGAACTCGAATAGGGAGCGTGCACACAAGCTTAATTCCGAATTACCTTATTTTAACATATTAAAATGGGTTTACAATTTATCGTTATTAAAATGTTTGATTTTATGAAAATGTGAGTTTATAAAAACTTTTCAAAATCTAATTAGAAAATTGATTTGGGAATCCTTATATCAAAAATCCGATAGCATAACGGCTGTATTGGGGCATTATCCCAAATTTTTTCTTATGACCGGCATTGAAAACAAACACTTATATATTCATCCAAACACAATTCAACACTCCGGTGATCCTTTGATCACTCCAAATTAGACCACAACACAAAGTATGATCTCAACCTTAGGAATGTATATCAAATAAGCAAATCATTTAAAAACTATATTCAATAGGGTTACAAAACATTTACAGCATTAAAACAAAAAGATTACACTTTGTAAGCCCATTTCCTCATTTACAACATATGAGTGCATCTATGTTTACATCACATGACT
>CANXYI012305910.1:0-12629 GCA_948208565.1 Hura crepitans | reverse complement strand
TATATATATATATATATATATATATATATATATATATATATATACATATACATATATATATATATATATATGTATGTATGTATGTATGACTATATTGGACCTGTCCTCTACACATATGCATATGAGTGCTGCTACCATATTTACATCACACAAAAGCTATACCAAACATATACTAGTTAGGAGGTTGCCTTCACTACACTACTGTACCTTGAGGCTCATTCTGATGCCGGATTTATCTATGACCTATACATCGAGAAAACAAGATATGCTAAGTAATATGCTTAGCCATGTATTCAATAAAACATGCACACATTAAGTTATGCATTTATGACATTATGAATCTAAACTCTTATTTATGTCTGTATCCTTTAGGTTTACCTATTACTTGTGTCATCTTTAGTTAATCTAATCCACTTATTACTTTATAGTTAATCATCTATGTCAAGTTTAATTCCTTCCTATGTGTCTGTTTACCTTTATTAGTTTATGTGTTCATTAATCCTACTAAGTTATGATGTTAATGTTAAGTTTTGAGCCATTTACCCAATTATTGCCGATACTATTATTCACATTTTATACTTTTGAGTTACGTTAATGCCATTATGTTTTAGCCCATATTTGGTAGACAAGTATCCAAATACTGGATATCAGGGTCTAATTATGCAGTGGTCCACATTTTATACTTTTGAGTTACGTTAATGCCATTTATTTTTTAGACCATATTTAAGAGATAAGTATCCAAATACTAGATATTAAGGTCCAATTGTCTAGTGGTCCACATTTTAGACATTTGTGTTGCTATAGAGCTTTGGTACCATTAATGAATACTGACTTGAAGGTCCTAATCCTGACCATAAAGGTCTCCTGACCACGAAGGTCTCCTAACCATGAAAGTCTCAACACTGTAATGGGAAATAGGTAAGCTGTCCCCTAGTTGACCGGTCAACCAATCTAGTATGTTGTCTAGCATACATGGGCCATTTGGCTCATTATTTAATCATTTATCATTTACACATTTCATTATTTTACTTTGATACTTCACAATATTTAGTCGATATCATTTATGCATTTTGTTTACGAGTCTTATTATATGCATTGTTACCTTTAACTGACATTACACCTTACCATACTTATATCCTCATTTTCTTACATACATTGCCATGATTATTTACCATTTATATACCAGTTATAGTCATACTCCTAACATCATACATTATTGTCAATACATGTATACACATACATGTTATGCATTATATATGTGTTCATATGTATATGTATGTTATTTACGTTGTACATACATTGTTTCATGCCATCACCAATGTACATTTGTGGTATAATCCACAGCCATTCATTTTAGGCCATTATAGTCCAATTTACACCTATTATATAAGAAATTGAGAAATTCCCATTATGTCTTTAAACATTCCATTTAGGTTCACATTTTCAATCCTCCACATTTTGTTTGTTTTTCCTCCACTTTTAATTATGTTAAGTCTATTACTATTCTTTAAACCCTAAAATACCTTAGAGACTAAGATAGGGTTATTCTAACCCCTAAATATGACTAAACTCTAAAAGTGCACCATTATAAAAATCACATAATTCATGGAATAAGGCACAAGTTTTATCGAATACATTTACAAAGATATTCTACATCATCTCAGGATTGATCCTACAACCTCTCCTCACCTCAACTCTTAAGCTCTTGCTTGTTCTCTAAATTCCATAATATATAAAAAATTAGAAAAATTCATATAAAAATATATTCACATCCAAATTTATAATCGAAATCATAACCATGATTTAAATTACATCTAGTTACCTAAAAAATTACTTGATTTTTTAATCGAGGTTTGGTTTAGTTTAGGGATTCAAAACCTAAACTATAAATCCTCCATTTTCACCCATAAATCACCTCTTCTCATGAAACTAAGGCTAGAATCAAATTATAGATGATAAGAGGATTAGTTTTTATATATAATTTGATGGTCTTCAGGATGTATTAAAGGAGGAGTGAAGAAACGAAAAGGGAAGAGAGAGAAAGCCTTAATGGTGTTAGCTTAGGCATGATGGAAAGGGAGGAGGATGCATTTCTTATACTACACATGTCCACACACAAGTACTCTTATATACCATGTGGCGATTGAATGGCCTAAATTAATCCTATATACATTTTAATCTTTAAAAATGCAAAATAAATCTTAGAAGTCTCTAAAAATCATGCTTTTAGTGCCAAAAATTGATGAACTGCTTCATTAAGGGAACCTTAAAATCTTGAGTCAAAACTCTAAAGGGAATTAGGTCAACTATGCACACACGTAATTAAGAAATTCTAATTAAATATCAATCAACCTCCAAAAAATTCCAATTCCTTCACCATTGAATTATTTAGAATTTTTAACCTTCAGGATATGCTATTTTTAGGTCAGTCTGGGCACATCTCGGGTATTTCCTAGCTTGATGCAAACTAAGGTTACTATTCACTATATATCAGTGTAAAATAATTTATTGGTTTAATGGGAAGTGTTAATTATTTTATTTTCATCATTATTTTGCTCATCAAAGTTTTATGACTAGTACTCCCTTTCAGCCTCTTTAGTGAGACTCAGTCCCTCGAAAAATACTATTCATGCCCTAAAAAACATTATTTATGACATTGAGATTGTGACACTCTTTACTCGATTCGGTTGTCGGACCCAAATAAGAAGCAACACACAACCATCATCTATCTTATTTGTTATTCGGTTTACTAAAAATCTTTTTAACTTTTTATCCTACCACATAACTTCTTATCACATAACTTATAAAAACCAGTCTTAACAAAAACCTCAACTAGAGTTTACTAATTGGGGTCTTCATGTCAAAAATGTAGCAGCATAACAATTGTATCAGGATACTATCCCAAATAATGACCCGTATAAAAGAACACTTCAAAAATATCAAAACACAACTCTTTATCATCTTGGTCCTTCTGACCATCCAAACTCAACATCATTTCAATCCACACACACATAAAGATTAACATTTATCTCACATCCATTCCAATCCATACGTGCACAATAGCTTATAAATTATCATATATCTATACCCATCAATTACATGTCCACATACATATATTATGAGATCACATAAACTTTTAATACATTGCAGGCCCATAATCCATATATTGATATACATAGGAGTGCTCATATGCTTTATCCTATTCTTTTCTATAGATAGCATGCAAAACTGTGCAAACAACATATTCTTTATATAATCCTATGTCATCTGTAGCCTGGAGATTCTTCCTTCCGAGCTATCTAAAATACATGCACATTGTAAACAAACAATGCGCTAAGCTTTGAGCTTAGTGGTGTATCTAGTATAGTATAGCACATTTATTTTCTTTTCATTTTATATTAAATACTTTAAATTATGATCATTCATAATATACCAATTCACTATGTTAAAAAATTCAATAATACAACATGTGCAAAAAGGTATAGATAAACAGGACATTATAAATATTAAAGATCCAAACATATAAATTTTACAATATAAAACAACAGGCAAAAGAACTATTATCTTATTTACATGATTCATTCACAACAGTTCACATAAAATTTTATCTCACATCATAATCATACATAACTCATCATAAGCATGCATAAACATTATAACATTCATTCATAACAACTTAAAGGAGTACCTCATGAATAATCTCTATTCCACAATGAACATAAATGGTCATTCATATGTAAGTGCACATCATTATCATATTAACAAACTCATTATTTAACATACATGTAAAATTTTACTTATTTCCCCTGTTTAAATCTTTAGGTTAAATAATTTATTTTATTTCTTATACCTAAACGACAATTATCTATAAACTAGATAGTGGGATATGGCCCATAACCATAGTGATTCGCAGAACATACACAAAACCCGAAGGTTATAATCAAGATTTAAAGTCCAAATCATAGGACCCAAAGTATAAAACCTGGACCTATAAGTTATATTCAGGACCCGTAGATCATAATCAAGATTTCAAGTCCAAGCCAAAGGACCTAAAGTCTAAAACCCGAACCTGAAAGTCATACAAAAAACTTAAAGTCCATGACACAAGACCCGAAATCCAAAAATTATGATGCGATGTCAAAAGATTGCCCGTAGGCTAAATTAGCACCCATAAGTACCCTAACAGTTGTTATTGCTCCCTAGTTGACCGATTAACCTATCCAATTTAGGTTGTCTAATCGTATAGGCCAACTTACTGTGTTAATTTTAGTTTCTCCTTCTTAAAGTAATCAAGTAAATTTTACCTTTAATTTAGTCAACACATGACCTTTGGGGAAAAGTTAATGTTCTTTACCATTTATATCAACCCCATTATATTACCCTTCATGCAACATGAATACATTGATTAACACATCAACATATCCATATTTAATACATAATAAGCATTATCATAAGCATTTTATTCTTTTAATCACTTTAGGCCATTCATACCTTATATCCACATTATTATGTCATAATTACTAAAGGAATGCATAAAGCACACCTTAATTCCCATATTAGGCCATATCGCAAGCTCATTGTGCATTATGGTGTTTCCCAACTACCATGTGCCATCCACATCATCATTTCATTAAACATATATCAATTCCCATATTATGCCATTCATTTTACATACTCATCATCACTTACATCAATAATATCCTATATATTATCCATTTCATGATTTATATGGCACATACATATATAATTGCATATAGGCCATTTGGCCAAGCCATCCACATGCATAAATATTGCATTATATCACATTAGACATAGTGTCTCAATTCCTCCTACTCATTATCATTCATGTAGTCATGCATCTTCTGTAATATGTCTAACATCAAACATATACATATATACATACACTAATAGGCTATTTGGCCATCAAGCCTTCGAGCTTCTCTAACAATTATTTAATCATGTTACACATCCTTTCTTATGTCCATTTAATCATAAACATCAATTTATAGACATACATCATTAATAACTTGCATATGAGAGACACATACACATACATGCATTATAGCCATTCACTCATCATACTCCATACATGTTCCACATGCATTTTAACCACATTAAATACATCAATACACATCCATAATGCCAATTAACATTAGTAGAAGTCATTAACATTCATAATTAATCAATTAGGCATAAACATACATAATTACATAATATGCACATTTTAAGGCATATACAATTTATCTCAATTACACTTGCTCAAAGTATGTATATTAACTATCTTCATCTTATATGTTATAAGCATAAGCTACATGCATTATTAAGTCATCCTTACACCTACAGGCCTTTATACTTATTTGGCCCTATATACATTTTCAAGGCACATATCCATTCCAATTTTAAAATTTACTTAATATACATCCAACATATCATGCAACATATGTTTAGATAATATACATGCTTAATTCATCATTTACACACAATCATACATATTTACATAATATACATACATTATGTACATCACACAATGTATATATCCATACATATTTTTATCAATTCAATTACATCAATGCACCTAACAAATACCATTGAATATGATTAAAGCCATTAATGCTCTTAATTAGAGATTATTGTCATGATTACCCATTTTTACATAATATGTTTATTTAGGCATATACCAAATAAGCACAAATTGTTTCAAATACATATACTACTAGGGATACACTTATCTCACTAAGCTTAATTGCTCCCTAATAGCCTTTTCAAGCCTTTATTTTCCTTTTTCCATTGATATTTTCTCATTAAATATAATCCTCCTTATAAACCAAAAATTCGTAAAAAATTAAAATATGCTTCCAAAAATCAAAATAATTATAAATATCTCTTCTTAGACACTTAAAGAACCTTAGAAAAATATAAGATCATGCAAAAACCCATTCTCAAATTTTAGAGTTACTATTCACCATTATCATTCAAAAATTCGTATCAATTTAAACACATATCCAAATCAAAATCCAACTTTACATATCTTATTTTAGGACCCTAAGACCCCTAAAAAATATTAAAACTCAAAAATTAACTCTTACCTTCAACTTGATTACTATTCATCAAGGCAAACATTCTCTAAATTTCTTCAAATTCCTCCATAAAAATGATCATTCTACTTATAATCAAGCTTTAAGAATAATTTAGATGAATTTTGGTTAAAGAAAGAATGAATTTCCATGTGAATCAAAGCTTGAAACATTAAAAATGATGGAGGAGAAAAGGGGTCTCACATTGGCTGCCTTTAGAAGAAGAAGAAAGTGGCTATTTTTTTTGCTATTTTGGGTCCATTTTAAGCTTATATACCTCCCCAATCAAAGACCAAGATTAAATCAACTTAAATCCAAAGGCCCATATTTATTTGGCCTAAAATTCTTTCTTTTATGGCCTATAAATATAATTCTTCACCTCTTTCCTTCAATTAATATTTATTAAGGTCCCAAAAATTCACTTATAATAATGTCCAAAGTTTTGTAAAATCCGCACTTAAAAACCAAGAAAAACCAATTAAATTTAATATTTTATACTTTACTTGATTTTTATAAAATACTTTCTGATGTTTAAAAATTCCAACAACTGTACCATTATATTCCATAGAATATTTGAGCCTTAAGATGTGGCATTTTTAGGTCCATTTGAGCATAAACAAAATATTTTTCTATTCAGTTTTAGCTATATCACTATTCATGGTATACTATCATAAAACATAACTTTTATTTTTAACCTCCTTAATGACCCTATTTTCATTCCAAACTTTACAAAAAATCTCTTATAATTAATACTATCATCTGATAACAATAGTACATATTTAGGTCCTATGAGGTACTATTCACTCTCGCATGGTACTATTCACGTATATACTCGTTATCTCTCTATTTCCATTCGAATGTCCTCTATTCTTCACCAAACTATAAACATATATTGTTTGTAACATATGTCCATCATCAATAAGGTTAGGAACACTATACTCATACCTAAAATCACTATTTAGGATTTACTATTCACAATCTTATTTGTTATCACTCGTTTGACTTACAAATGTCCTTATATCCATACCAAATTTTATGCACAACATACTTATGTCTTAATCTCTTAATCAGTAAGAAAATATTATCCATTTCTTGAGAATCACTATTTACGATCCTGAGATACACTATTCATGAATCCTGAGATTTATCGGGGTGTTATAGAGATTCTCTTGCGCTACAGGTGGACCATCTAGGCCCTTAAAACCATGTAAGCCCCACATACATCAAACTCGTTAGACCCAAAGGTCATAAATAATCATAGAACTTAAAGGTCAAACATAGGGTAGACTTGTATGACTATGAACCTATAGGTCTATCTACTAACATAGGTTCGAAGGCAAGACTAATAGACCTAAAGGCCAAAATGCATCGCAACACAAAGGCAATGTAAAAACTCTAACGTTAACACATTGCAACTCAAAAGCTATATAAGAACTCCAAGGTTCATGCATCGCAACTCCGAAGGCCACTGAGGTACTGAAGTACCTTACCAGTTGCTATCACCCCTAGTTGATTGGTCAGCTTATCCTATAATGCCTGTAAAACTCATTTTCATGATTAGTACCTTTGAGGTATGAATAATGTCTCTCAAGAAGCCAAGGCACTCTATGATAGCTAGAAAGGGGAGTACTAGATATAAAACTTTAGCGAGCTAGAAAATGATGAAAATGAATTAATTAAAACTTTAGGCAGAACCAATAAATCATTTTAGGCTAAGAAATAGTGAATAGTGACCTTAGTTGAGTTTATGCCAAGATAGCCTCAGGATGTGCCTGGATGGAGCTGAAAATACCATACCTTAAAGCTTAAAAATTCCAATGAGTTTATTGGTGAAATTTTAATTTTTGTGGTCATTTGATACTTATTTGGAATTTTTTTATTACGTGAGTGAATAGTAACCTTAGCTCCCAAAGGAGTTTTGACTCAAGATTTTATAAGGCCCTTAATAGGCACTATTGAGGATTTTTGGCACTAAAATCATGATTTTTGAAGGTCCAAAGAAATTATTTTGAATTATTGAAGTTTAAAAGAAAATTGGATTACAACGGGTCATTGGATTGCTATGTGGCATGATTCGAGCCATCCATGTGCTTAATATAAAAGGGTTAACACATGTGGGAGTGCCACATGTGCCAAACATTTTCATTCTCCCCCTTCTCCCTTAAATGGCTAATGCCACTCCTATGGATTCTCCTTTCTATTTTTCTTTTTTTCTCTCTCTCCTTACACACCTAAACCCTATAAAAATTTTATGAATCTTTACCTCTAAAGCCTCTAAAAGCTATTCCAAGTGACATAATTGAGAAAAAGTGGCTAGAAAGTGAGATATAAAAAAGGGGTGAATAGTGATAATTTTGAGTGTAAGGCTTTTAATCCCCTTTTTTTTATTTTTGTTTTAGGTAGCTCTAAGTGTTCTAAGAATAACCATGTGATTAGATTCTAATTTGGACTTGTGTAGTATTTTTGGGAATTTTTCTAAGCCCTAAATATGTATATTTTAGATCAGGGAAAAAGAATTTGTGAGAAAGGCCATTCAAATGAGTAAAGTGGTGATAAAGGGTATTTTCACACCCCAGGTATGTGAATTTAATGTAATCTATATGTGTCATGATGTGTGTGTACGAATAAGTGTATGTAAGTGTGTATGGAAGTGTGAGTTATGTGCACGTTTGAAGTTAAATAGGTATGTAATTATGTTGGCATGATAATAAGAAGTTTATGTTCATGATTATTATGAAAGAAAACCATATACATGCATGTGTCCATGGTGTGGCCGAATGGTGTATGGTGGCATTGTGAAGTGTGTTTATGTGTGTGATAAGTAATGACATGGTAATTAGATAAAAAAAAGGCAAATATAAAGTGTGTTTGTAATGGATGAATTGGTAAAGAAATTAAAGGATGGCGAATATGTATTGTATAGGCTAAAATGTGGAAATGTGTGTGAAAGTAATCATTTGTGGTATGAAAGTATGGCATAATACATATGAACAAACATGAATGTATTAGATGGAAGAATCCAAGTAATTGTGCTAATAATGATGATGTGGAAATATGGAAATGGTGGTGATGATTATGCAAAGATATTAATGTTATTAGAATGAATAGTTGATGATGATGTCATGAAAATAGAAGTTATGAAAATGACCAAATAAATATTGTTTTGCTCATAAAGTGTCCCATAACTAGAAAATGTGTTTGAGTGCAAGTGTGGACATTAGTATGAGCATTATGGTGATGTTATGATTACTGATAAATGACCTATAATTGTGTTAATAAATTAATAATAGAAATTTGGCCCATATTAGTTACACACCCATTGGATGGATTGACTGGTCAACTAAAGAGTTTGCAATTGCTAAGGTTTTTGGTCCTCTTGGGCCATTGCCTATATGATTGAGATGGTGAGTGCAGTCTCAAGGTTCTATTAGTGAACCTTGCACACCTAGGTATTGGGAAGTCCATATGGGCTTATCCCTACTTACCCATTATATTTATGGATTTGGGAGGTCCCATGGGGCTGATCCCTGCTATCTCTACTGATGTTAGGAGGTTCACCAGGACTGATCTTTGCCACTCTGATTTGGGAGGTTCTCTTGAAATGATCCTTGCTATTGATGGATTTAGGGTAAGTGTAGCTACTGAGGTCCGAAATGTGGGCCACCACATAATCTAGATCCTGTTATCTAGTGTTTGTAAGTGTAGTCTTTCTAGTATAGGTCTAAAATAGAATAATGTAAACAATTGCAAATGGTAATGACTAGAAGTGTAACACCCCCTACCTAATTTTTGGAGGAACCAGACAAGTGGTGCTACCTTCCACTAGGTCACCCATCCTGATATTGCTCTAAAGGCTCATTCATTTAACACTTATAGGCATGCATATTTTTCATTTAGATATTATTTAAATTTTCATACTAACCATCAAATATCAATGTACAGAATATAATTAACTCTATAATATCATCACACAAGGCCCTAGGCCCACGTCACATCATAATATAAATATTGAAACCATTCAGCCTAATTAACCATACATGTTATCAAATCCATCAGTTATAAGTTTACATAAATATTTAATCTTACAAAAACTAAACCCAGCCCCATAGGAATTACATGAGTGCCTTTTAAAACCATAAAAAGAAGAAAATTATACCCCTAAAATCAGTATACTACACTGCAACACTTTTTTGAGGCTAATCAGTTACATTACTTACTACCTGTGACACCCTTTACCTAACCCGTTCACTGGCCTCGAATAGAAAGCACACACACATACCGATATTTGATTCCACCATCCATAAAACCTGTTTAAATTAAAACTTTTATTAATCAAAAGATTTCTTAGCTTAAAGAGTCAAAAAAGCATTTACAACCATTTGGCATGCTTTATGAGGCAACTAATAGGGTTATTATGTCAAAAATTTGATAGCATAATAGTAGTACCAGGACACTTTCCCAACTAGTAAACCTATTAAAAACTCTTCTAAAACAACATACATCACAACACAACTCCAAATGGGTCCTCTTGGCCCTCTAATCAACATAAAAACAACACAAAGCCTCAGGCTCATCACAAGTAGCATTCTCACGTGCAATATTAAGAGATATCATACAAGTATGCAAGAAATATAAAGTTTTTGAAATAAATACAATTTAAGTTACAAAACAAACCCATGTTTATAGATTAGGCCCAATTCCTCTGGAATCACAAGAGCACCACTATCTATATTTACATTATGACTATTTTACAAAATGAAAACAAAAAGTACCCAAAAGGGTAGTTTTTGTGTCTCTTCTATGGGGTAGAAGCTTTGACTTTAATTTGTTACTCAACTACCTACGCATCACAAACAAAGCAATGTGCTAAGCTTTTAATTAGTGGTGTAATCACTTCGACATGAATATGCCAATTATATAGTGCAGTTGTTCATTTATATCAAATGCATAACATGATATTAATAGTAAGCATACAATATGATTCATAAGCAACCAAGCATTTTTGATATACATGCATGTCAAGAAATATGCATATGCTATATTATGTTTGTACACATAGCATAACTATCATCATGATAAATAAAATGAGCTATAAGCTTAACATGCACATTTATCTCCTCATAATAAGCACATACTCATTTAGGCAATTATAGAAAGCTTAATAATGTACATTGCATGTTGTAGCCTTATAGTCATGCAATAATAAAGTTTCGGGTTTCATGATTATCTTTATACTACATCATCATTTTAAAGTCTTTACATTGTTTAACAAATGCCTATATCAAAGACACAACTATCTAAGGCTAGATAGCGGATATCATTGGCTTGAAGGCCTTGCACTCAAAGGTATGCAATAACATTACACCCATAGGCGCTCGTACTTAAAAGTACATAAAAACATTGTACATGTTGGCACTCGCATCTATAGATACATATAAACATTGGCATATAAGCCTCACACCTATAAGCCTTGTACCTAAAAGTACATGAAAACATTAGCCCGTAAGCTTTGTACCCGAAAGTACATAAAAACATTGGCTCGTAAGCCTCATACCTGAAAGTACAGAAAAACATTAGCCTGAAGGCCTTATGCCTATCGACATGTGAAATGGTGACCTATAGGTCTCATACTCGAAGGTAAGCTGGCAGCTGCTAAAATCCTAGTTGACTGATCAACCTATCCAAACCAGGTTGTCTAACTATATAGGCATCATTAGACTTATCATATTATGTCATTTAAGCCATTTATACATTTTACACTATTTACACCATATCGTCACATAATTTCATCTCATTGGCCATTTTACACATTAGTAAGGCCTAAAAATACATGCCCATAGCATAAGTCACATAATTATATCATGTAGCCAACTTAGGCTTACATAAGCTAACTACCACTAAAAAGGTCACATTACCTAGGTGTAATAGCTCAAAATAATTACTTACAACATTCATATGCATTCTTATGCCTAGAACTCATACAACATTTGGCCTTTATAAGCATAAGGCCTTCAATATATATGCATAACTCTTTAACAAGCTTAATTAATACATAATAATATCATAAGACACATCTATGCATCTATACCTTAATATGCCATTTAAAGCACCATTAGGCCTTATATGGCCATAACATACATCATACATGCACTTTTCATATCGAGCACATTTAATCTTCATCATTATCATGGATTCATGTCTCATAATGTCTAATGTATTAAGAAATTGCATAAAGACTATGACTCACATCCATACACCAATTTATACCCAATATGGGCATTTATCGATATTAGTCACATAACGCCTCATTATTTAGCA
The DNA here is from genome assembly GCA_948208565.1 of Hura crepitans. NCBI lineage: Eukaryota > Viridiplantae > Streptophyta > Magnoliopsida > Malpighiales > Euphorbiaceae > Hura > Hura crepitans. The sequence goes on along the minus strand of CANXYI012305910.1, from coordinate 237 downwards.
AAAGCCCACAATCAAGTCAAGGTGGCATTCAGTCACTTCCATATGCCTACAATCATGCATTTAAACATGTTAAACCACTCATAATTACATTTATGTCATTTTCCCCATACATTACTCATACATCTTCTTGATGCCACAAATGCATTTAAAACATGTCATTTTCACATTTGTAGCATTCAACCATTACGATAAGTAGACACATGTTCATTTCATCACATGTAAGCATAAATAACGGTA
>CANXYI012305844.1:0-13533 GCA_948208565.1 Hura crepitans | reverse complement strand
AATAGATTACAAAACCACAGTAGCTTTTAAGCACATTGGACACATAACCTACAACTAGTACATGAGTGCCACTACACCTAATAAGTCAAACAAAATTTTCACCCTTGTTGATTGTGCTGCTACACTGCACATGTCTTGAGGCTTTCTTACTATTCATATTTACCTACACACTAAAACATTGGTACGCTGAGTATGGAACTTAGTGGTGAATTTAATTAATTAAAAGTATGTCTCACATATTACACATAAGTAGTTTAATATATATATATGTTAATAAATATTGTGGTCGTATAAAAATTTATTTTCCTTTGAGATAATTATATATTATTCTAATCCTTTAGCAAATTAATTACATCTAGGTCACTGCACTAATTTCATCAAGTGGTTCATATAGCTAATTAAGGTTAATAGAGACAGCCTCTAATAAAATTATATACATTATATACTTTCTCCTAATGTATTTTCTAGACACTCATATGTATGTCTGTGTATTAATCTTAGTTAATTATTTCCTTTGGCTCACTCACATTTACCTTTACTTATATTGCGGACATCATGTTCATTCAAATTCAAGTACAATTTTCCTCAATCTGAAGAGGCTATTTGAGTCGGTGTGCCTCTTTCAATTAGTTATTTTAAACTATTCATTCAACTAATTAATCAATTAAAAGTAATAATATTTAAGTTTATAATTAGGCCTAACTAGGTAGACTACAATGTAATACACTAGACCTAGAGAGAATAACTAGTGCAGTGGTCCTATTTTGGACCTATGCCACTGCGTCGGCCTAAGTGCTATAATGGTGATCAATCGTAGCCTCCCTAGACACAAGTATTATGTGGCATAATGGAGATTAGCCTGTAGGCCTCCTTAGCCATAAATAATTATGTATAACTGGGTGACATAATAGAGATCAGTCAGTAGACCTCTCTAGCCACCAATAAATAACCTCAATAACTGGGTGACATAATGGAGATCAATCCGTAGACCTCTCCAGCCACTAAATAATCTAGCAGCTGCAAAACCCTAAGTTGACCAGTCAACCCATCCAATGTGTGCCTAACTAATGAACCATTTAACCTCATTTTATGTCCATTCCTTTACTCTTTATCTTTTTATAATATTCTTAATACAAAAATAGACAATCAATTCTTAGCCTAGATAATTATAGGCCAGCCATATGAATTTCTTGTTCACTTTATTCTTAATCATCATTTAACAACATCTAGAAGTGGTTAATAGTTAGATACAAATTTATTTTATCAGTTGAGAATTTACTTGGGTAGTTATAGATAATATTTGGGTCTTACCGAGCAATTTTAAGTCTATTTTTGTATGCAAGATTCAAATACAAATCATAAATATGTTCAAGGATATTTATTTAACATCATAACTTCTTATGTATTGACTTTATTAGAAATGTTTTAATTAAGTCTAAAATAGTCCTTCTCTTGGGACAATTATAGGTCACATCTTGAGTATTTATCACTATCATAGGCTTGTAGCCGTTAATGTCCCTATCATGTTCATAGGCCTATAGCCATTACATTTTATGCATCTTTTTATGCCTTATGACATATTAACAATTAGCCCTCATAGGATCAAATATCTCAATTTCATATTGTCATAGGCCTAAAGCCAAATTTATTTATACTCCCAAATGGTCAGAAGATTTTCAAATCCCATCCATGTAAAGGTACAAAGCCTTTAGCTTTTTAATTAAGTTTCCTTGACATTTTAGATTTTTCATAGGATTATCTTGTGTCTCAATATAAGTAAATTTTCAAGTTCTTTCTTCAAGCTTTTATTTATTCATTAAAAACACAATACTTAAGTTCATTTCATGCTATTTTAAACATCTATATTAAACTAAATTTATTCAAGCAATTTAAGCTAAAGCATTTTTTATTTTTCTATACTTCATCAAATATATACCTTACATAAGGTTTATTAATATTACACATAATTATATGCTTGCAACCAATATGTTTTAAATGTCCTTCTATAATTTATTGCATTCCAATTTATTAGCACTTTATGGGCCTGAATTTATATCATCCAGCTTTCATTTATAAGTAACTTGGGCACTTTAATGTATTATGGTCTTAGTTACATTATTCCTATGCCTTAAAATCAATGCATTATGTATATTATATTTAGAATCCCATGCAACCCTCTTGGCCCTCTTATATTTGTATACCTATAATGTACATTCCCCATTATACTATTTTCATACTTTGGTATTAAGTCACATATGTATTCCGTTTGTGGTTAGGCACACCCCTCTTGGCCACCTATATGTATCAACTAAGGATATACAAATCTCAAAAATTATCAACCTTAAATACCACATGCTATTAATTTATGAATGGTGACTACATATGATTACTTCCCTTACATCCCTAATTTTTAGCCATATTCGACATACACACAAGCATGCATTACCTTACTTAGCTCCTCACCTAAGATCATACTCCTACATCACACTTATTTGCCATCCCATTCCATTGTCACCCATACCACCATACACCTTAAATCCCTTGTACATTACTCAACTAGATATTGGTAAAGAGGCATCCACACCTTCACTCATAAGTAACCTTTTTTATTATTACTATTATTTAATTCCCATATGCTTACCCTACTACCATACATTTATCCTAACTAATCCCAAGCTTGGCTCTTAGCCAACTTAGCAACTCCTTTACATGTATATACTTTTTTTGATTTAGCCTACTAACCGGTATTACATAATGATGTTACCCCCATATGGTTCATAATACACCCTTTCATGACACCAACACTCATGATTCCCTATTCTTGTACTAAATTAGCCACAAAATATCCCCACACACAACTATATCACCACTAGCCTACCTAACCCCATAAATGAAACATGGTGGGTGTTTAGTCCCTAGACACACACACTCGTAAGTCACCTCCATGACATACATATCATAGATTTCTTTCATTAATTCAAAGGTCCACACCACCATTACATCAACAGCACATTTGAAAATTTTAATCCTACTACCTGCCGTACCTACACATGCATACAACTCACACCGTAAACTCACATCACTTTTATTCTTCCCCCAAAAGATTTGGTGCCAACAAGCCACCCACTCATAATTACTATTTCAATTTAATTATTCACCCTACAATCTCATTAATCTAACACTCAGGAAGATGAAAGCATGCTGAAGATTTAACAACCTCACACATATCACGGCAATAACATTGAAATTCACCTTAGGCATACCATTTTTAACTAGAAAATTTCAAGCCACTTAATTATAGAAGTTCCCTTTGAAGAAGAAGCAAGGCATGCCATTAATTATTTAAATTCACAAACCTGGTTCCACTTCCAACAACTCTTTTGCTCTTTCAATTCCTCAGCATTCATTATCTCTATAGGAGGTTGGTTAATTAGCCTCCATGGCTCTCTCTTTCTATCCCCTTGACTATCCTTAGCCTTTGACAACCTTCACCTCCTCTTGCTACCATCCAGGAGTTCCTTCTATAAAAGGTTTGAAAATATGGTGAGTCTTAAGAGAGGAAACCACTAAACTCACTACAGAAGACAAGAAAAACACTTACACTTGGATTCCCTCTTGGTCACACCACCTTCTCTTAGACTCTATAGGAGTTTTCTTCATGGATAAAGATGAGCTTTAGTGGCTATTGCTAGATGGTAGCCCTCTTATGCCTCTTATAAAAGGTTTCAGGGGAAATTTAGCTAGAGGATTGTGAAGGAAATGGTCTCCAAAATGAATAACACCTACTGATCCCAATGTGGCTAGCTTGTGGAAGAGAGGAGAGGAAAAAAATAACAAATCTAAAAATTGTGGTGGCCAAATGTACTCTAATTGACTTGGCCATATGTCCCACCTATGAAATGAGTGTCGAGATGCCTCAGTTAATGACACATAGCCCTCAAGTGTCCTAAAACTCGATTTCTCAATAATAAGGGCTGACAACTTTGGGGATTTTTGTAACATCACACAGTGATAAAAAATGCATTATTTGTTCTTAAAATCATCATTTGACCCTAATTCCATACTTGCAAAATTTTGTGGCAAAATTTCATCGAGAAGTACTGGAATTTTTAGGGATTTTTATATGGCTACTCGAACCTCTAAAAATTATTGCATTTATTTCTAAAATCCTTAAATACATTTAATTAAAAGCACATAAAGTTTCACGACCTAATTCCTTTGGGAACTAGGCTAGCAAAATTTTAGGAAAATCACTATTCTGCTGAAATCCCGAAAAATTCCAATCGACCTCAAAAATTTATATCGTTTGTTTTAAAATTCCTTATTTTAATCTCAATTGTATACTTATAAATTTTTATGGCAAAATTCCACCAATAGGGCAGTTTTCAGATTGCCTCGATATGCATGCCAACCTAAAAAAGTACAAGAATTTGCAAATGACCTTTGATTCTAAAAATTCTTTCACCATTGGACTCAGGTGGATTTTAAGCTTCAATGTCCACTATTTTCAGGTTCGTCTAGGCACATCCCTAGTCATTCCTGACCTGACTTGATTCGGGCCCATAACCTACTAGCTTATGGCCCGAATTATTTTATTGATTCCGCTAAAATTTTTATTGAGGTCATTTTCACCCTTTTTCAAGCCTTTGAAGTTTATTAGGAAGTGTACCTACCTTGAGATTTGTGCTAGTGACCCGGCACATCGAGTGCCCTTTTTAGGTCTTAGGCACTACTCCTAGAGCCTTGATGCATAGGCATTACACCTACATGAGAAAGCATCGCGCTAAGGATATAACCTCAGTGGATGCTTTATAAACTAAATAACCTCTAACTAGTTATCTAGATTATAAGCTTTCAATAGAAGAATTGTATATATATCATATTATCTTTTATACACTTCTCGATGTATTTCACATGCATTGCATCATATTTACATAACCCAAGTATATAGTTCTTTCACTTAAAGGCATATCATGCATACATATTATTTTTTATGTCCTAACACATAAGCCTTGCTATGTATATATGCATATAAAAGTATCATGTGCAAGTTTCTAACTCATGCCATACCATATTAAAATCAATACTCATGTATTGTTAACTTTTTCTTGATTGTGTTCATTCATTCTTTAAGACTTTCATTTGTACAAACATTCATTCTTTGCCCTATTTTTTCCTAAAACCTCTTTGCATTAGGATAAGGAATAAGGTGCCATGGATTTCTATGATTCCTCGACTTTCCTTAGCACCCAAAGGTCACACATATAATAATTATTATGAATTGCCAACTTTTCTTGATACTTGAAGTCACAGGTGATGCCTGCACCACCCATAAAGTGCATAAAGATCTTGTTAGCTGAAGCTACAAATCATGGTAGATTTACAAAGGTCCACTATTTAGCATGCCAAACTATCTTAAGACATTTTTGAATCCCTAGGTAGAAATAGACATTCATATTAATTTCATAATCTTCATTACATTCAACATTCCTAGTTTATCTTCAATATGTCTAGTAAGCCATACGTCACATAGGTCTTGTGTGACGCTCCTCACCTGACTCGATAGCCAAATCTAGATAGAGATGGCAAATTGTGACACCTCTTACCCAAACCATTGCTAGTCCAAATAGAAGATAACATGTTAATTAGTTTTACCTAGTTGTACAATTATCTTTTTATAATCTTGTCATTAGTGTGTAGGTGTTGTGAGCATCCTGGGCTTACTTACAATTAAATCAAATGTTGTGTGTACAAACATATAAGATATTACTATTTCATTTTGGTGAAAATCTTACATCATAATGACTTCTTAGTGTCATGTCCCAAAATAAACTTATAGAAAATAACACATATGTAACATTCTCAACCTCAACTCAGCCAATTGGGTCCTTCTAACCCTCCAATGTCATCAATTAGCACTAACATCAGTCACATCACAACATTCATAATAGTTTCAATATTGCATTAGATCAAGTATACATCACATATTGATTTCACACCACTACTGTCTATCTATTTAATTTACATGAATAGTATAATCTAATAAGTTATGTATAGACATGACTAGATTAGACCTGTACTCTATTTACATACATATCAGTGCCAACTAGCCTTATTTATTTCACACTAAAGATATAAAAAATTATACTAAAAGCTAGAGTTGTCTTAGTTGCACTGCTATACTAAGGCTTGGTTGAAGCTGTATCTATTTACAACCTATATCCAAAAACACCATGCAATAAGCATAAAGCTTAGTGGTGTATTTGACAAAATATGCTTACACATGCATATGAAATCATACCAAACATGCACATCCAAAGTGAAATATGCCATATAACATTAATGTATTTTACCAATTCTATAAAGGTGTCAAATCAATTATGTTATGTAATTTCAATATTACGATCTAACATTACCCATTTTATGTTATTTACCTATTTAAAATGCCTAGCTTGAATTCATAGTTAGTCTTCCATATTTGTTCATAGTTCTAGATTGCATATTCACTTACCAATTTACTTATTACACCAATGCCAAAATTGCTATCCAAATTCCATAACTTGTTTAAATTATAGTCAATAATCAATTTATTATGTTTTATATTCACTCACATGATAGATTAATTATTTAATTACTCACCATGTCTCTTACTATCTATTTCTATGTTACTATCCCATAACTAATTGGCTAGAGTGGACCACTAAAATATTGGAGGAATTAGAGTGTACTTAGGGAGAACACCTAAAATGTGCTACATCTCTACTTCAAGAAGAAGATTATCATTAGTGGGAGAGCCTAAAAAGGAGAAGAATATCTACTGAGTTGACTTGAGACTTCTTTCTAAAGGAGTTCAAGAAGCGGAATATCCTAGACTCCTATAGAGATAAGAAGAGATAGGAATTCTTTGACTTGAGACAAGCCAAGGGGATAATTTCAGAGTATAAGAAAGACTTTGACCGTCTCAATATGTATGTAGTTGAGTTCTTATCAAATGATAAGGAAAAGTGCAAGAGGTTCAAAAAGGGCCTCAATGTGGAGATCAGGATATAGATCTAGACCGTGAAGATTCGAGGTTTCTCTGAGTTGGTTACAACAGCATATGATATGGAAGAGATGCTATAAGAGAAGAGAGAATTATTTCAGAGGAAGAGGCCTTTCATAGCAAGCTAGACTAGTTCAACTCCAGGTGGGAGCAAGAAGCCGAGGGAGTTTTAGTAAGGTTAGCAGTCCTAGAGGTAGTAGGGACAATAGTCACAGAGGCAGGCCCCTTCACAAAGGACTAGTTAGGGGTATTCTTCTAGACCTTGACCACTTCCATCACAATAGACTTCTAGTCCACCTATGTCTACTACTAGGAGTGCACCACCGATGTGTGAGAGCTGTTAGAAGAAGCATTGGGGCTAGTGTTGGCATTATCGAATGGGTCAATGCTTTATCTATGGAGCTAGAGACTATTACTAAAGAGAGTGCCCTCAGAGGCTAGTAAAGGTAGTTCAAACATAATCCTCAGTTATAGCTATAGCTGGTAGGCCTCCGAGACCATTACGACAAGAGTAGGCTACCACCAGCTAGAGGGGTAGACCAAAGGCTAGAGCTATAGGGTGATAGTATACCATTTGTGCCTGAGAGGAAACAGAGGCTCTAGACATCATAACTAGTACATTTTCTTTACTTGATGCTTTTGTACTAGCTTTAATAGATCCTAGATTCACACACTCATATTGATGCACCACACAAGCTAGAGATAGAGGCCTTGAACCAAAACTTATAGATCTAGATATTCAAGTGAGCAACCCTATAGGTTAGAGTGTAATAGTGAGCACTGTTTATTGACATTGTCCTCTGATGATCCATGATCAGACATTCCCAGCAGATCTGATAGAGTTACCCTTCCATGAATTTGATATCATACTGGGTATGGACTAGCTATCAGAGCATAGAGTGATAATTGATTGTGTGAAGAAAAGGTTGAATCTATAGACCCCAAATAGGCAAAAGGTGATTGTTATGGGTAACAAAAACTCCCTACATAATGTGATTTCTGCTATAACAGCCAGGAGACTCATCCGAAAGGGATGTGAAGCTTTCTTAGCTTTTGTCATAGATACCAGTGTATAGAAACCTAGCTTAGATCAGATACCTATTGTGTCTAATTTTCCTTACGTGTTTCTAGATGAGTTGTAGGATTGCCACCACATCGAGAGTTAGATTTTGAAATTGAGACTTACCTTGGTGTACCCAATATCGATTACTCTTTATAAGATGGCCCCAGCAAAATTGAAAGAATTGAAAGTGCAGTTATAGGAGTTGTTAGATAAAGGCTTTATTAGGCCTAGTGTGTCTCTTTGGGGAGCTCCAGTGTTGTTTGTGAAGAAGAAAGATGGGTCACTTTGATTGTGTATTTATTATAGGCAACTAAATAAAGTGACAATTAAGAACAAGTATATGTTCTTTAGGATCAATGATCTTTTTGATCAGTTATAGGGTGCCAATGTCTTTTCTAAGATTGACTTAAGGCCAGGGTACCATCAGTTATGGATCAAGGAAGGTGATATCCCTAAGACTACCTTCATAACATGTTACAGGCATTATGAGTTCTTAGTGATGCCATTTGGGCTCACTAATGCCCCGGCAGCCTTCATAGACTTGATGAATAGAATTTTCAAGCTGTACTTGGATCAGTTGATGGTAGTATTTATTGATGACATCTTAGTGTATTCCAAAACTCGGAAGGAACATGAACAACACCTCGAGATTGTGTTGTAGACATTGAGAGAGAGGTAGTTGTATGCTAAGTTAAGTAAATGTGAGTTCTGGTCAGAAGAAGTGGCATTTTTGGGTAACATTGCCTTAGTTAATGGTATTAGGATGGACTCGAGTAAGGTGATAGTAGTGTTGGAATAAAATCCTCCTAGGAATAAGACCCAGATATAGAGTTTCCTAGGATTGGTAGGTTATTACTAGAGATTTGTAAAAGGTTTCTCGATGATTGCTGCTCCACTGACAACATTAATAAGAAAAGATGTGAAGTTTTAGTGGGATGACAAGTGTTAGGCTAGTTTTGATCGATTGAAGTGGATACTGATAGAAGCTTTTATCCTGACTCAACTAAAATAGGGTAAGGAGTTTGTGATTTACATTGATGCATCACACAACAAACTTGGTTATGTGTTGATGCATGAGGGAAAGGTCATTGCTTATGCCTCCAAATAGTTGAAAACTCATGAGAGGAATTATCCTACACACAATTTGGAACTTGTTGCGATTGTCTTTACACTAAAGGTGTGGAGACATTACTTGTACAGAGAGAGATGTTATATCTATATAGATCATAAGAGCCTAAAGTATTTGCCTACACAAAGGGAGTTGAATTTGAGACAACGACGATAGATGGAGTTGATTAAGGACTACGACTGCTTGATTGACTATCATCTAAGAATGGAGAATGTAGTGGTAGATGCTTTGAGCAGAAAGATGATAGCTACATTGAAGTTGATGCATGCTCAAATGAAGTACTCAGCAAAAGGTGCAGTGTTAGCTAAACTACAAGTCATGGCTGATTTTAGGCAGCAAGTGAAAGATGCTCAGTTGAAAGATACTCACTTAGTGCAGACTGTGAATAAGATTAAAGAGGGGAAGGCTATAAGCTTTAACTTGAGTGATGATGGAAGCCTATACTACCTAAATAAGCTATATGTGTAACACCCCTCTTAGATCCTTGAAGAAACCCAATAGTAGGTGCACTTACAATCCTGCCATCCTTCTTGTTTAATTCTTCATACACCAACATCACTTGGGCCTCAGGCCCTACATTCAGTCTCAATATAAAACTTAAGTAACAAGTCACACAAGGTTATATTTATTTATGCCAAAGCTATTCATACAAATTTATACCTTAAATAAATTACAAAACCATAACGGCTTCTAAATGTGCTGGACACATAACCTACAGCTATTACATGAATGTCGTTACACCGAGTAAATAAAATAAAAATCATCTCCCTTACTTATCCCGTTGCTACACTTAACCTGTCTCGAGGCGATCCTACTATCCTGTTTACCTATACACCAAAACATTGGTACGCTGAGTATGAAACTCAGTGGTGAATTTAATTAATTAAAAGTATTTCTCACCTATACACACAAGAGTAGTTTAATGTATAGTGATTATAAGTTCTTACATGTTAAGGTCAAATAAAAATTTATCTTCCTTTGCATTTATTTATATATTATTGTAATCTTTTAACAAATGAATTTCCTCTCGATCACCGCACTAATTTGCTAGTGTCCTTTAGATAGCTATTTAGCCCTTATTTTAATTTTAATGGAGACACAATCTCTAGTAAAATTATGCATCTATATGTTTGTGTATTAATCTTAGTCAATTAATTTCTATATTTCACTCATATTTCTCTTATTAAATACATTCAAGTTTAGAATTAGGCTCGACTAGATAGACTACGCTTTAATACACTGGACAACAGGATGTGTCTTATGCAGTGGCCCACTTTTAGGGCCTAGGTAGCTGCACCTACCTCGCCCGATAGTAGGGACCCGTCCGTAGGCCACTCCTAATATCCATAAACATAGTAATTAAAAGAAGGATGGATAGTAGGGACCTGTCTATAGACCACTCCTAATATCTATCACCATATACAGTAGTAGGCCCCAGAAGGACCAACCACTTAGCAGCTACTAATCCCTAGTTGACCGGTCAACCCATCTAGTGGGTGTCTAACTAATCACCTATTTGACTTTCTTTCACTTTTATTTATTTATTTGTCATCATTTTATACTATTTAACTATATTTATCAATCAATTATGACTTTATTTCCATATTCACACTTTGACCTGGATAGTTATAGGCTAGTTTTGGTCTGACCGAGCAATTATAGATGTGTTTTCTAAGCTCAACTTAAAACAATTCCACAAGTATCATTAAGTCCATTCTATTCCATCAATTAAGGCCATAATACATGCAATTTATAAATCATATTTAGGCTAAATCTAGTTTGACCCTTTCACAGGACAATTACGGTCACTTCGTGAGTTTTATCACCATCTTAGGCTTATAGCCATTAATTTATCTTCCATTACACTAATAGGACCATAGCCATAGAATTTTAAGCATTTTCCATTTCAACTATATTTCAACTCGGTTTAGCATAGGTTTTCCTCACCATTACTTTACCATTTTTTTTCTAAAACATGTAATTACCACATAGGTATATATCTATTTTCATCCTAAGTCATGTTCATCATTTTAAGTTTTATTTCCATATTAATTTACCTTCACATATAAATCAATTAATTATTCCAATAAATGATAATTACTATCATTTTAATTACATTATTTTTGTAATTAGATTTATTTTATTAACTCCACAAGATAACAATTAAAACCCCTTTTTCTTCCATTATTTTCATGCACTAGTGGTAGTCTATTATATGTGTAGTTTATTGAAGTTAAATTTCTTATTCTAGGTGTGTTTTATTTAAATTCCCATGAACCACTTTCAGCTTATAGGTCTATGTACCTAACTTATGCCTTTTCTTTAATTTGTCATACATATATTAGAGATCACTAATCTAGAAAGAATTACGAATAATTTGTTCAAGGGCTATACACTAAGACCACTACCACTTTAAGGTTCAACTTCAAGTAATTTACACTTACATTATCCATAGGTTTATTGAGTTCACAACCTAATATATGAGGCCTCTTTTTATGCGCCTGTATACACTTATTATGTAACTCTCATCACTTGCACCATACACACAAATAACAACATTAAAACTTCCTTTAAATTCATCTTACATGAGCCCCTAAATCACATTATACTGATACACAATTAACAACCTTACACTTCATTCAAATTCATCCTATAGTAGCCTCTTAATCACCCTATATTACCGTCATGCTTTGTTAAACAACCAAAATTTTTCCCCTATACCAACCTCAACTCTCACACCACACACACTACACATAATGTCACCTAATTCATCTGTACTATACAACCTCTCTACTAGCCTGTTCTTGCTATCTCTTTCACCTTCACACCTCATGCCACTCCTTTACAAGGCACCCTATATTATTCTGTGAGCACGTCTCCATGCTCCCTCATGCACTCACACCATCACCTAAATTCAGTCCCGTTCTTGCATAGCACCATTACACAACACGCCATGCATAAACTAAATTTTCATATTGCTTTGGTACTTTTTCCATACATTTATTTCAACCTAATGAGGATAGAGGCCAAAACCTACTGAAATTTAACAACTTAGCACTATACAATAACCCTAACTTCCTAACTTAATCACCCTATTCACACTACCCTAATTAAAAAAAATAGGGGACACACACACACACACTAATATAGTAACAACTCAAGCATAATTAACTCAACCGAAATTTCAGACATCTCAATGGCAAATTCTTCATTAAATAAGCAAGAAAGGCATGCTTTTAATTAATTAAATCTACATACCTATAAATTCAAGTAGCCTTTCCTCCTTACTTCCTTACCATACTTTTATCCCTTTTCACTTGAATAATCCTTTGCTGTCTTTCACCATTCCCTCTCATATAAACACCAAAATCCAACACACAAAATCACCATAGAATCTTGATTATGCTTAAGAGGAAGAAAGTTTCTAAGAATCCAAACAAAAATTCAAGAATTAACTTACTCTAGATTTGAAATCCCGTACACCCTTCTTGAGATTTCCCTTTGCTAATAGAGGTCATCCATCTCAAGCTTCTTTAACTATTAGTTTTAGGGGATTTTTAGGTGACTTTATAGAGTGAGAGGTAGTTTGGACAGCCAGAGAAAGATGGAGGAAAAAATAGAACGTGACTAGAATTTTCTAAAGAAGAAAGTGGTGAGGAAAGAAAGGAAAGGAAGATAAAAAAATCAATTTATGGTGAAAATGGTGGCCAATGGCTTTCAAAGGCCATGTCCATATGGCTCAGTGATTGGAAAAGACTAGAATAGCCTCGGTTCATGTTATAAAGTTCCCGAGCAGCTCAAAATTTGAATTCTCGAACATAGGTGCTGCTAATTTTGGAGATTTTTTAAAAATCACACAATTATAAAAAAATTGCACAGTTTATTCCTAAATTCATCATTTGACCCTAATTTCATGCCTGAAAAATTTCACAGTGAAATTCCATCGGGAAGTACCCGAATTAAAAATTGAGCGTTTCGCGGCCACTCGGTTCATGGCAGAACTTTGGGAATTTTTCTGTAGCCACTCAAACCTCTAAAAATTGTTATGTTTGTTTCTAAAATCCTCAAATATATTTAGTTAGATGTAAAATTTCACGGCTTAATTCCTTCAGGAACTAGGCTACTAAAATTTTAGGGAAATAGCAATTCTACTGAAAATCCAAAAAATACCAAATGACATCAAAAAATTTTGTTTATTTTAAAATTCCTTATTTAATCCCAATTGCCTGTTCATAAATTTTCATAGCCCAATTCCTTTGATAGGGCCATTTTTCATATTACCTCAAATTGCATGCTAAA
>CANXYI012305737.1:0-14365 GCA_948208565.1 Hura crepitans | reverse complement strand
GGTGTCATGGAAATAAAAGAATAATGTATATTAAGTGATGAACTTGGAGGGGACAGCATGTACATATGGGTGACATATATAGCCAAGTTGTTAAGTTAATGTGAAAGGGCATGTAATGCACGATACGGGATTTATATATGTGTGATATTGTTAGAATGATAATGTACGACATGTTTATGTAATGGCTTAATGAAAAATGCATGTATCTTATCGTGAAGTAAAGGTGTGAGGGATTATTCTATCAATATGCCACTATTTTTGCATGATATGGTTTAATATTAATATGTAAAAATAGTATGGTTAAAAAGGCATTAGTTATATATCATAAATTGATAGGATAATCCATACATGGGAATAATATGGCATGCTAAAAATAAAATAATGGATAAGGAAAATAGTGGCCCTAATTAAGTGAGAAAGAAATGTCTTTTAAATGTCTTAAAAAGAGCACGAAAAAATTATCCCAAAAATGGCTTGAAATGAGACCTATATTTTAGACCATTTGTGCACTTAAGTTTAAAAGAATTATTTGAGGCCATTTTTTAGGCCAATGTGAAAATATGAAATGAAATGAATTTGAGCCACAATGGCCTATTATTTTGGCATAAAAAGGGGTATGGAAAGATGCTTAGAAATTAATGGCTACAGGCCTATAATAATGTCCTGAACTCGTAAATTAACCTATAATTGTCATATAAAAAGGACCATTATGGGCTTAACATGAATATGACTCACAAATTGCACATAATAAGGCCTTAATTAATAGAAATAATGTGGACTTAATTATGCCTATAGAAATATTTTAAATTGGTCTTAGAAAACATACTCATAATTGTCTGGTAGGACCAAAAATGACCTGTAACTGTCCAGGTCAAATTTCAACTATTGAAATATATTAATAATTGACTATTAAACATTATTAAATATTATAAAATGATTATCAATAAATAAATGAATGTAAAAGAGAGTCAGATGGTCCATTAGTAAAATACCCACTGGATGGGTTGACCGATCAACTTATGGATTAGCAGTTGCTAGACGGTCTATTTATCAGATTGAGATAGTGTTGTGGTCAGGGTCCTCAGAAGGCCCACTACACTAGTCTATGTGGTAGACCACAATTTTGAGATTAATGTTTATTTATAAGATTAGGGCCAGTGCAGTTGCCAAGGTCCTTAGAGGGGCCACTACACTTGTTTGTGAGGTAGACCAAATTGTGATTACTATGAAATGATAATGCATGTTCATTGAATTTGGGAGGTCCACAAACTGATCCCCATTCTTTACTACCCAATTTGCGAGGTTTTTATGAATTGATCCCTACTATCAAATGAGACCAATGCAGCAGTCGAGGTCTAAAATGTGGGCCACTTCACAGTTTCAATTCCCTTTTATTCCAATGTCTGTAAGTGTAGTATACCTAATTGGGCCTATTTAGTAATTTAAATAATACACCTAGAAATAATAGAATGATTGAATCAATTATAGAAACAAACTGAATAAAATTAAATTATAGTTGCATTTTATAAATTTGAAGAACATATGACATAACATTTGAATGGCATTAATCATTTGGTGTGTTGCTCACATACTACACCAAGACCATTATTTTTATGCTTACATGTGTCTGGCATAATTATAAGTACCTAGTTGATGCAATGTATGTAAATGAAATTAGTATTGCATTTTTTTAGATGGGTTCTATATACTTAAATCCTATTTCTTTAGTGTATTAAAGCATCTGTGTGCCTACATAAAAAATGCTTTTAATATATTAAATTCACCACTGAGTTTTATACTTAATGTACTAGTGTTTTGGTGTGCAAGTAAGCAAGGATAGCTACCCAGCCTCATATTACATGCAGTGTAGCAGTGGAGATAATAAAGATCTAAACATTTGTGTATTAATGTATATAGTAGGTACTCATGTAAGGACTGTAGGTTATATATCCAACATTCTTAGAAGCTGCTGAAGTTGTAAACTTAAGCAAATTAGATTGTAAATAAACAAGTGTTTTTCTTGTTTGGTGTTGCTTCTGATTTTGATATCTGTGGACATGAGGCCCTATATGTGTGTGTTTTTTTGTCCTATATAAGGTATGCTGATGATTGACTAGGGCACCAAAAGGGTTCAGATAAAGGTTGAAAGGATTATTGCTTATAGAAGTGTTTCTAATAGGGGAAAAAATTTGGTATATCACCCAGATAGCTGGTATGCTACCTAATTTTTCTATGACCTATAAAGTGTCTGTATATGCTTTGTCTGAGTCTGTCAGACAATGTATGAATGTGTATAATGATTAGACTAGACATCTAAGCCATATCTAATAGAGTTTTAGAACAGTCCATAAGTGTTAAGGAGTTTTCTCTTAGAGCAATCCTAAGATGGGTGACCTATCAGGAAGTGCATTGTCCGTCGAGTTCTTCGGGGGTCTGGTAGGGGGTGTTACAGTATGTGTTCATGTTATGTAACGTGTGTATATGTGCTCATATAAAAAAGTAGAGATATGTATAATTTTGTATGTTATATGCATATAGTGAAACATAACGGGAATCTAAAGATTAACATCATTTCCTGATTGGTCATTGGTTGGTCAAGCCTTCTTTAAAAAATTACTTAGGCTATTCAAAATGGTGGAACCATAAATAAATAAATTTGGTGATTTGCTTATACAAGTTAACGACCTAGATTGGATAAGTTAGTCGATCAACTAGGGCTTTAGCAGCTGCTAGGGTACTTCTGTACCTAATGTCATGACCTATGGGTTCTATGATGTTTTTTTATGACTCACGGGTCTTATGATAAGATTTTCAAGGCTTTTTAAAGTCTTGATGACCTCTAGGTTTACATTGTTGTACTTTTAAAGTTCTGATGACCTTCAGGTCTATATTGTTAAACTATCATAGTCCTGATGACCTTCATTGCCCAAGTGTCCCTATTATCCAATATGATATATTATCTTTAATATTGGGAATAAAATGTTAAAATCAAAATTCATTGAAAAGATTGATAATTAAGGTTTAATAAAGTTAATGAATATTGCTTGTGATGATATGCATGTTTTAAGAAGTTTAAGTCATACACATGATTTCTGTTTATTTAAATATTATATTTTGTGCACATGTAATTGCATAATTTCTTACCATCATTATACACATAAGAGTGTCACTGCGTGAGCACTTAAATTTCCTTGAATACACCATTAAGTAAATTTGCTTAGTACATTATTTTATTTGTGATGCTTAGGTTGAGAAACCATATTAGAGTCCAAACCTTAATATTTGTTGCAGATCAAAAAAAAAGACCCTTCTTGAAATTTTTGTTGTTCTGTATATATTTATTATGTGATGTAATTAAGTATGGGCACTTATATGTAACATGAGAGGGATTAGGCCTAATTTGGGATGTAAATGTTTTTGTAATTATTACAACAAGTTAAATTGTATTTTTCTACTTTTATGATATCTCTTCCTAGTGCATGAATTAATGTTTGTGTTATTGGTTGATTTGGAGTGATAAGAGGATCACGAAGTGGAAGAGTTCTATTAGATTTTAGAAGTGCTTTTCATATTCAAGGTTAGTATTCATTTTGGGATAGTGTCTCGGTACAGCCTTTATGTTGTTGAATTTCTTACACGAGGATTCTTAAAATTATTTTAAAATGTTATAGCACATTTTTATTTATTTAACTATAGAATTTCAAGACCTTAATTTCTAATGAAGTATGTTTTAAAAAGGTTTTAATTTATTAGGATTTTAAGTAATAGTTAAGTAAGTCTAGATAGCACATTGTGTGTACGCTCCTTATTCAGGTCTAGCGATTGAATTGGATTAGGGGTGTCACATTTTCTGTTGTAGAAATTACCACATAGAAATATACAAATTTCTTCTTCTTCCTTCATACGCTTGAAAAATCCTACTAACACCAGAATTTTCAAGTTACTCTCTTCTAAAAACTTATGTGGATTACCTTGGAGGTGTTCCCAATTGAGGATCACTGTGGTTTGCAACAACCTAGTGAGAAGAGCAATAGAAAAGGAAAGCTACATATACAAAGCTTATTGAGAATTTATGGTAAATTCTTATTTTGTGTTTTCCTCTAAAATAAATTTTGGTTTTTCAATTTTTTTATGTTCTAATTTTTGCTGGGGCTTTTTGGATGTTTCATTTTTGTTGTGCATGAGTCTATGGAAACCAACATGAAAGGCCTCAAGCCTATACACATAGGCTCATCTGATGGGCCATAAGCATAAGACTTTAGGTGGTCCATATGATAGGCTTCAAAAAGGCCTTTTAATGTTAAATTTTAATATGATTAAAGTGTAAACTAAGGGAGCAAAAAAGCCAACCAAAATTAATCAGTCATTCAACTCTCTACACATAGACAAATTCTAGCCTAGGGAGCCAAATTCTGCTTCTCTTCATCTCTAGTCTCAAAACCTTTACTAGCCCCTAAGGTTTTGAGTTCCCTCTCATATGATATTATTGTGTGGATACCTTAGAGGTGCTCCCAAAGGATCCTTGTGATAGCCCTCACTCTGCCTAATCATTGAACCCAAGTGAAAAGCGACACACAATTGATATCTGAACTAACTTTATTGAAAAACTTATAAAAATTTAAAAAATTTTCAAAATGTTTTAACATACATAATTTTTTAAAATTTTGACTCAATAAAAACATTTTAGGAGTTAAAATAATTGGGAAATCATTGTGTCAAAAATCTAACAGCATAATGGCTATACTAGGACACTATTCCCAACATGAATATAACTTATAATATAAAATCACTTTTATATTTCAATAATCACTTCTCAACACATTTCAATCCTCTTGATCAACCAAAACATCTCAACGTACATTCTTAACAATCCATACATTTTCAAAAACATAAACATAATAAATTACATCATATGTAATTTAGTTTCATATTAAAAAAAAAATAGATTTGGTTTAATGAAAGTTACAAAAAATTCTAAAAATAAGTCTAGGCCTAATTCCCTTTATACAACATATGAGTGCCCTATCATATTTACATCCTATAATTTATACAAAAGAATTCAAAATACGAAAAAGATAAGCTTTATCTTAATTTACACTATTATTGAGGCTTTTAGCTTTTATCTATTCTTTGAACTACGCATTGCAAAAACAATGATGCACTAAGCATAGAACTTAGTTACGTATTCAATATAATATATATGCTTATACACATTCATTCATGCATTCAATTGACTTCATCATGTAAGCTCTATCATATGATGCATAACAAGTTATATCAAATGTGTGCAAGCATACAATTATCATCACATGCATTACTCATTCTTAAATAATGCAATATGTCATACACACATAATCTCATTTTGATTTACATGTTCAATCCTTGTTAGGTTGTGTACTACTTGTTAATTTGCCCAAATATATATGAGATGTGCCCGAAATTGGATAATAGGAATTAGTGACCATAGAGGTTTAATAGTGACTTGAATGACTAATGGTGACCACAAAGGTTTGACAGTGACCATAAAGGTTTAACAGTGACTTGAAGGTATAATAGTGACACAAAGGTCTAATACGGTAAACCAAAGGTTAATGTAACACCCGACATCAAAGTCTTATGAACAACACCTTCTAGGGTTGAGTGATGTTCTCCGTGGTGCGGGTCATCATTTCGAGTCTAATAACTAGCATATTGGTCATAAAACTTTGGTGGGCTTGAAAATAGGGAAAACAAATGAATTAAAAAAATTTAACAAAACCAATAAATCATTTTAGGTCAAGAACTACAGTTTACGGAGATAAAATGAGATCAGGCCGAGACAACTCCGGGATGTGCCTAGATGGTCTCAAAAATACCATACCCTAAACCTTAAAAATTCCACTCAGTATGATGAAGAAGGAATTATAATTTTCTGAGGTCAATAGATATTTTTTTAGAATATTTTATTCTGACAGTGAATAGTGCTAAAAAGTCAATGGTTGAATTTTTACCTAAAATTTTACATGGGCCCTAGTCCCACTAATCGAGGATTTTTGAAATTAAAATGGGGATTTTTGGAGACTTAAAGAATATTTTATGAATTTTTGAAGTGAAAATGGGCCTAAAATGCACATAAATGGTTTGGTAGCCATTTGGCCCAATCCAAGCTATCCAACCCACCACCCATAAAAGGTTACACAAGTGTATACACCACACATGTAACCAAGTCATCTTTAACCTCCTTTTCCAAGCCAAGCCAACGATATTCCCATGAAGAAGCCACCATTTTTTATCTTTTCTCTATCCTATCCTCCACCAAATTTCATGAAAAATATATAAAATTAAAACCTTCATCCATCTTAGATATCAATTCCCTCAAGAAATTAGAGAAAAGAGCCTAATTTTGGGAAATTCACCACTTAGGTGAATAGTGTCACAAGTGAGTAAAAGCTAACTAATTCCATTTTTTATTTTTGATATAGGTAGCTTAGGCAATTCTAAGAATCACTATAGCTTTAAAATTTAATTTAGAGCTTTAAATATTTTTTGAGAATTTTTTTAACTCCAAGTTGGTTTATGTTTAGGGGTGCCTAATTCAAGTGAGAGAAACCAAGGCAATCAAGGCCAAAGTGGTGGAGAAAGGGGTATGGACACACCCTAGGTATGTGAAATAACTCAAATCTATTATGTCAAGTTTGTATGTTGAGTTTTGTGTATGTGACCTTGTATGGAAATGTGACATTTTGGGGTATAAGCATGTGTTTAGGAGAAATTGTATTATAATTATGTATTTGGTACTAAAATAATAAGATTTGTAGATTAAAGTAGGAAATATTGCATGTGTAAATGTGTGAGCTTGTGGTGGCCGAATGATGTATCATGGTGTGTATGGCATTTTTATGTAGGAATTTGGTGCATTTTGTGTGCAAATGGTGTGCACATGAAGTATGGAAATCATAAGGAAAAAGACTTAAACATGGCACTTTATATAGCCTAGAAATGTAACTTATTTGAATGTGAAAAGGTGACTAAAAACTTGATGAAATAACGTGCCTTATATTATGGATTTGATGTAAGAATAAAGATGTAAAGAAACCATGAAAATGGGACTTGAATAGTACAAGTGATGGAAAGCATTACATACCAAAATGACTAAATGAATAGTGTCACTAGTAGAAACTGACCAAATGAATAATAAAATTTGCGATAATGGTAAAGTTGTAATTACTTGCATGGGTTATGTATGAAAGTGTAACTTAAGGGTAAAATAATCATAATTACTATCTAAAAAGGTTAATAGCCCATTAGTTAGACACCCACTGGATGAGTTGACCGGTCAACTAGCGGATAAAGCAGCTGCTAGGTAGTCAATCCTTCTAGGGTCCACTACTATATATTGATTGTGGCGGGTGCAGCCACAGAGGTTTTGTGATGAGCCCCTAGACTATAGTTTATTGTTATGGATATTAGGAGTGGTCTACGAATGGGTCCCTAAGTATCTACCCTTTGTATTGATTGATATGATGTGCAGATATTGGGAGTGGTCTATAGACAGGTCCCTGCAATTTGCTACAGGTCCTTGAGTATCGAGTGATGTAGGTGTAGCTACCTAAGCCCCTAAAAGTGGGACACTACACATGATGCATCCCGCTGCCCGATGCCTTAAAACGTAGTCTATCTAGTATAGGCCTGTAATGTAATGAAATAACCTAAAATAATAGATAAATAAACTGGAATAAATAAATTAATGGACTTAGAGTTGTTAGGGTCACTTCATGTGTAGGGAACATGACATGTTGTATGCTTATATGATTTGACATAGTATGTTTGGTTTATTCCACGACTGAGTGTCATACTCAGCGTGTTGGTGTTCCGATGCACAAGCTACAGATAGAGCGATGGTCAGCATCAGACGTCATCAATAGTGTAACTGCTA
Source organism: Hura crepitans (assembly GCA_948208565.1). Classification (NCBI taxonomy): domain Eukaryota; kingdom Viridiplantae; phylum Streptophyta; class Magnoliopsida; order Malpighiales; family Euphorbiaceae; genus Hura; species Hura crepitans. The sequence continues at coordinate 6,450 of CANXYI012305737.1, read as the reverse complement.
TAGAGTCTGTTAGTATTTTTGTTTCCTTTTTCAATTTTGTATATAGAGGTGCACTCATGTAAACAGATAATGTGGGCTATGGGACATGGGTACAGCTGAAACTAATGAACTGATTGTATGTACAGTTTTATTTGCATTAATAAATATCTACTTCTGCATGCTTATATGCTAATCAGTCTATGACCCTGTGACTGATGAAATGAGTATTTTGTAATGCTATTGACTATATTCTAGAGGACCAAAGGGTCCAAAAGGGGGATAAGGTTAGAGAATGAGTGAGAAGTGTTTTTCTTTATAGGTCAAAGTTACCAGGGCAGTTATTATGCTGCCCGATTTCCATACTTACTGGTAGTGCCTGATAGGAGTTTTAACGGACTAAAATAGATAGTAATAAGGGAATAAATTATCAAAATTGGCATAAAAGTATGTTTGGTCAAATTTAGTAAAACATGGATAGAAGTTAAACAAAAGGCCCCTAGGGAAATCGCAAGATGGGTGACCTCAGTAAGAAGTGGCACACCTTGCCTGTTTCAAGTAGAAATGGTTGGGGGGTGTTACATTTAGTGGTAGCAGAGCCCGACCCTCCCAAGTATGGGTATGACAGTGAGGACGATGTGTCCTAAGGTAGGGAGGACCATGCTTGGGGCGGATAGGTAACCTATCCCAAATCGGAATGAAAGACCTTGCAAATATGTTTTGGGTAAAGGGGTAGTTCAGATTACATGAGAACTCCGAAGTTAAACATGTTTGGACTAGAGTAGTACCAAAATGGGTGACCACTTGGGAAGTCCTTCCCTTTGCCCAAGAACAAAATCGTGAAGGGCAGTGGCCTAAAGCAGACAATATCTGCAAGCGGGTGATAAGGGTCGTTACACCTAAAGATGCACAATATGTTAAAAAAGATGCATAAGGCCATTTGGGTAAACAAAAATTAAAAACCCTATATATGCATTATCTTATAAGCATACACATTTCCATAAAACACATAGTAAACATAACATTCTCAAATTTTATCATGCTAGCCCACATCACAACAACTAATTATCCATTATGCAACTAATTAATAAACATGCACTTAGGTCACAATAACACGACCTAAGGCTCATATCATTACACAAACTCAAATTATTGAATTAATTCCATTGAATGTTTTGGCCACTACTCACATAACTTTATAAGATATCAAATTATATCATCATTGTGACACCCCTTACTGGATTCTTGAAGGAACACAATAAGCGATGCATTTCCTGCCAGGTCACCCATCTCACTTCACCCACTGTCATTCATTTAACTTTTACATATACTACACTAAGTAATTCCATCTGACTCCAAACTCAATCTAGTCTATTCCTATAGTCCATTTAGATTCATCTTTTTATGTTCATGCTATTAAAAGATGATTTTGACATAGTCCGGTAAGTCCTAAAAATTCTAGCAGCATATCGGCTGCCTAGGTCACTATCCCAAAATTATAAAACCTATGAAACACTTCTGTAACAAGTAATCACATCTCTTAGACCCTTCTGGTGCCTCAAACATCATCTTATCATCATATCTATCACATAGCAATAATAGGCCTCAGGCTCACAAACAATCACATAAGGCATACGTACACAATAGGGATTATCCATTACTTAATTACAACATAATCTATCTGTACATATGCAAATGTTATTCTATGTCCCTTATATATATCACACCTATTTTCCCCCTCCTAAGTACATAAAGTGCAAAAGCTATACAACTATGCATAATCAATCTTCCCAAAAATGTCCTCTAAACTCCTCTGTATGCTTTATGAGGCGATGTCCTTGACCTTGGTACATAAGCACTGAAATAGGTACAATGAATATAAAAATACTCAATGGTGAATTCAAACATTGAAAACATGTCTAGTAGTTAATCATGCATTATACTTCTATTCTTGTCTTATCCTGATATCCCAATTCAAATTTGGAAACTAACATGCCAAAATTACTGCTCTACCCCTAGGGTGTTTCTATTTGTAATCTATCCAGTTAATCACTATAATTTATATAACATATGTTTTAGGATCACTATTATTCATTACATGCATACTCTAGTTGATTAAGTCATTAAGCAGTCTTAGTGGAAAAATTACTAAAATACCCCTATATTATATTTCATAGCCAAAGGTAAATTTAATTAATCTTATTTAATTGTTTTAGTTGACCCAACTCAGCCGACAACCCTGACAAACATTGGATCAAAAGGAAAAATAAACTAGTGTAATGGTCCCTAGTCTAGACTATCACTGCTACCCTAACTTGATCACATTTTGGCACCTAAGGTGAAATTACCAAGGAATTGTTTGCCCAGCAGACTGGTTTATCCAATAAACTAATGCATTGGCCTTCAAGGACCTATGCTGCTGCACCGGTATCATGTAAATGATCAATAATGAAGTGGCTGTGTCTACCTAGCAAACTGGTTTATCCAATTGACTAGTGCAGGGGCCCATAAGGACCTATGTCATTGCATTGACAATATCAAATCTAGCATCAAGTGGCAAGGATAAAAAGTTGTCTATCCAACAGACTAGTACAATGGCCCTAATAGGGACCTATGCCACTGTAACGACCTTATCTAAAAAGGAGATAGTTTAGTAGCTGCTAAAGATCCCTAAGTTGACAAGTCAACCCATTCAATAGGTGTCTATCTATTGGGCCATTTAACTGCAATCTGTGTCCATTTTCTTTTTTGATTAACTCTTTATAATATTATAATCTTAAAAATAGAGTTATAATTTTTATGGTATAGTTAGAATTTAGCCTGGTCTGGTATGGCCATAAATAGGTTGTACTGGGGGATTTATCTAAAGATGTATTCAAGGATATAATTACCAATAATTACCATATATTATGCTAGATTTAATTCCATAAGTATATCATAATTCTAGGCCATTTACTATCTAGGGAATTTATTGGTTCAAGTAGTGGTAATTTAGGATAGTTATAGGTCATTACGGTGAGGCTTTACTAAGCCTTTTAGGTTTAATTCACCTTATTTTTCAGTATAGTTTTCAACACTATTTACAACAAGTTTATAGGCCCTAAGCTAATAAATCATAGGCCATTTACAAGGGCAAAATATAGGCTCAAAATGCCATTACATATAATCATAAACAATAGCCTTCAAAGGCACACATTTAGGCACATTATTAAATATCAAGTTATAGCCCCTTAAAAGCACATTACAACTTAGTCTTCATACATTATTTCAAGGCAAGTTTAGTATCATTTTACACATCCTTTCTTGACTACATTACATGTCATTTAAGGTATACATTTTACTTGTTTTCAAATTAAAATAGTTAAGTTAATCATGCTCACATGATTAAGTATTAGTATACACCATGGTACACATATTATCCTTTTTTTTTCATGCCATTACCATTAAAGTAGCTTTTGGCTACAACTAGTCAAAAACCTTAATCATGCATTCCTATAATGTTCATTGCATAATCATCCATTCATCCATAGCCTAATCACACTTATGTACATAACTTTACCATTTCATGCCATTCAAAGTGGCAAAAGCCTATCATATGCAACATCCACCACTAACTTTCCATACTTTCATGCACAATTCAACTTATTACATGCCATGCCAATTAATCATGTATCATAGGTCCAAGGTACATGCATTTCCAGCCTTACACACTACCTAAAGCCATACTAAGCAAGCCACACACATTCACATTCATAGGCCAAGCTTTTGGCTATATACATACAATACACTAATCATGCATTTTTTTACCTCTATACAAACCATGAATACCATAATTATCAATTTAGAACTCAAGTACCCAAAACACACCTTACCATACATCAAGCTCATGCACACCTCTCAACCCAAATATAACTTGACACTAACATTAGTTTTTTCCTCAAATAACCATTTCATGCACATACCTTCATGCCATAGGCTATAACCATGCAAAAAGAAAACCTATTCAAACCATTTCAAGCACTCAAACCAACCCTAAACTCAAAGGAAAAAGTACTAAAAATTTAAGGGCATGAAGAGAATGGTTGAATTCACTTACCTCACTCACTTAGAGATGTAGTTTCAACCATTTTAAGGCTGCCACACCTTCATTCTAGCCCTTACGGTCACTTTCTCCACCTTTTTCAAGCTCTCCCTTACTCCTATTCACCTCAAACAAAGTCCATACATATCTTAATAGAAGTTAGGCATCACTAAGACCCAATTATAGCCATAAATACCTAAGAAAAACCAAGGAGAAGTCATGAAAGCTCATAAAATAGCTTTGCTAGACTTCTTCTGTCAAGTAAATTTCCATGAATTTTAATTCATAGTTGAGAACTCCTTTGGATGTGATTCTTCTTTAAGGACTTCCCTAACATCCTAATGTACTTTTTGGAACCCAAAATTCTAGGAAAGGTTGAAGGAAGAAGATGAAACTCTCCCTCTAAGATGTTATGGTGTCACTGCCTATATAGCAAGGGAGGAGTTTCCTTACTTTTGTTTAAGTGGAATTATCCACTTGTCAGTCACCCTTGCCACTTGGCAAGGGTTTTAGGCCACTTGGCCAAGTGTGGGTGGCTCTAACAGCCACTCGGGCCACCCCAACACATCTTAATTTTTTGAGAAACTTCAAAAATTCACCAAAATTCACACAGACCTCAAAAAATTACATCGTTTGTTTTAAAATTCATATTTTAATTCCTTCTACCTACTCATAATATTTTTGTTGGCGAATTCCATCAATATGGAAGTTTTTAGACTACTTCAATTTGCATTCTAATCTCAAATTTTACAAGAATTTAAAACCAACCTCAAAATTAAAAAATTCTTTCACCAATGGACTCAGTGAAATTTTTGAGCTTTAGGGCCCACTATTTTTGGGTCCACCCGAGGTCATCTCGAGTCATTCTTGGCTCATAAAAATTTTATTGTACCGAAGGGTAGCTTATAGTTCAAAATGAATTATAGGTTCTGCTTAATGTTTAAATTTTGCCTTTTTCATTAGATTATAGGCCCTCGAAGTTTCATGACCAGTGTCACTGGCTCAGTTTACATGCAAGTGACCCTGTACCCCGAGCACACTTCCTGAACCTAGTGGCACTATTCTCAGAGCCTCAGACACGAGCATTATATTTCTTCCCCTTTTAAGAAGATTTCATCCTCAAAATTACTTGGAGGAATCACATTTGAATATTGAGCTTTTATCTACTTTTCTAGCTCTCAAGTAACTTCCTCTGTATCATAGTACTCCCATAACACTTTAACCAATGGTATGGATTTATTCCTCAATTGCTTTATTTCACAAGTGATAATCTATACTGGTTCCTCCTCATAACTCAAATTCGGCTATACCTCAATATCGGCTATTGAAATCACATGTGATGGATCTGATCTATACCTCCTAAGCATAATAGTATGAAAAACATCATGCATCAGTTATTGCTCAGGTGGTAGTGTAAGCCTGTATGCTAGAGGTCCGACCCTTTCTGTAATCTCATAAGGCCCTATGAACCTGGGACTCAATTTCCCTTTTTTTCCCGAACCTCAGCATCTCCTTCCAAAGAGAAACCTTTAGAAATACTTTTTCTCTAACTCTATATTTAGTATCTTTTTACTTCTAATAGGCATATGATTCATGTCTATCCATAACTACCTTTAGCCTTTCTTTAGTTAACTTCATTTTTTCCTTTAGGATCTATGATTAAATCCACACTTCAGACCTTATTATCTCTAGTTTCACTCTAACATAAAGGAGTCCTGCATCGTCTACGATATAATGCATCACATGGGGCCATCCTTAAACTAGACTAGCAACTGTTATTATAAGTAACATCTACCAAGGTTTATTACTGATCCCAGTTACCTATAAGCTTAATAGCATATACTCGTAATCTATCTTCAAATATTTGTATCACCTTCTTTAACTGTCCATTAATCTAATGATGAAAAGCTATGCTATAAACTAGTCTAGTGCCTAAAGTTGCCTGTAACATCCTCTAAAAGTTAGTAGTAAAATAAGGATCCCTGTTAAAAATGATAGTCACTGGCACAATATGCAATCTGACTATCTCATCCATATATAGTCTAGCCAGCCTCTCTAAGGACTAATCCATCTTATTTAAGATAAAATGAGAGGTCTTTGTCAATTTATCAACAATTACCCATGCAACATCACATTTATTTCTAGTCAAAGGTAAACCCATCACAAAATCCATGGTTACCTTTTCCCACTTCCACTCTGGTATTGCTATAAAATGTAGCAATCCAGAGCAAACTTGATTCTCAGCATTCATTTGCTGTCATGTCAAACACTAGGCAACATATTCTACTACAACTCTTTTCATACTAGGCCATCAATAATAAGATTTCAAGTCCAAAATTTCCTCCCAAGATGCATGGAATAAGGAGCCTCATGTGTCTCCTTTAATATCTATA
>CANXYI012305672.1:0-14517 GCA_948208565.1 Hura crepitans | reverse complement strand
TGTCATGTGTCCTGATTATGCTCACATCACTATAGGTCAAACATTTAGTGGACCCGTGCATAAAATGTATTAAGGCATGGAGGTACCCTAGCAGCTACTATAAATCTCCCTAGTTGATCAGCCAACCTATCCACACTAAGTTATTTCTTATATAGGCTATTTATAGTTTAATCTTAGTTCCACCATCTTATTTAAGCTTAACATAGTTTTCCCTTGCTTTGGTTTAACCAATAAATGACTAAATCGAGAAAATTATGGTATAAGTTTTATTTACCATTTAAGCCCATTATATCATGCAAATTAACACTCTTGTTAAGCATGAATTCAAGATTATGTATTCCATAGCATGTCATTAGACCATCTGACCAAAGCATTATAAAGCATAATACTTACATACACAAACTAGATGTATATTATCTCAAATACTCAACCCTAATAGTCATTATTTTATTCATTCATGGTTGTAATGCATTAAATAATCCAACATACACCATCAATTATACACCAAGGGTCATTTGGCCATTAAGCCTTATGCCCTACCATTCATCATGCATCCATCATACATGACTCATTTTGTGTCCATTTGTGCACCCGAACACATACATAAGCAAACATCATCTATAACTTGCCTATTTAAGTCACACATACACATGTATACTTTTATACCCATTTGGCCACACATCCTATAACACCCCTTACTTGGTTCGGACACTGGCTGATCACCAAGCCCAACTAAAGTGCACACACATATTAAGATATCCAAAATCATTCTAATCCTATTCTCTTGTTATAAAACATTCTTATTAAAACATCATGTGTGAAAATATAGGTTTACAAAAAACCTTTTTGTAATAGTGTTACATATTCAAAACTAGGAATCCTCATCCCAAAATTTCGACAACATAATGGCTGTACTGAGCACTATCCCAAATTTTGAATAGTAAGCTGCATAAGAAAATACACTTCTGTAATCATTTCGCACATTTTCACAACTTCTTGTGATTATCTAATCACTCTAACAACTCACAACATAATCACAAGATACTTAACCTCAAGAAGAGATAATGTACAACATAATAGACAATTAAATAGTTTAATAAGGTTTACAAACTTTAAAATCCAAAAAAAAACATTAAGTTACAATTTAGAAACAATTTAGGCCCATCCCTTTATATTACATATTTGAGTGCTACCTATACATGACAACTATAATACAAAAACAATCTTTACCAAAAGAATATCCTTCTTTTAATAATTCTGGATGTCCAGAGGTTTCTAGTATCAAAAAGTAGTCTTCTTACCTATGTATCTATATATGGTCATAAATCCATATGCATTATTTAACTAAGGTCATAAATCCTTTTAGGACAATTTATGCCTTTATGTTCATCAAATTCTCATAATATGGCATAACTTGTTTTTAAGAACTCTTTAGAGCACATTTTGGGTTTAAGACATGTTTTGGTCATAAACTTTATTTCTTCATGCTAATAATCATATTTGTAATTAGCATAATGGGTGAAACATGTACACATTTCAATGATCACAAATTATGAGTCATCATGCATATGCACTCATACAAGCCATTCGGCCATTCATGCTCACACATGCATTTTTTTGGTGTTCAACATCATACATACTACATAACCATATTCAAGAACATATACATATGCAACAAGAGCTTATGGCATCATCATTTTAAGCCCTCATGCCTATTTTAGGTGTTTTGTCCATGTAGCCAAATTTAGCCTTTATTCTTTAGTTTGGCTTTTAACATGCTCATTAAGGGTGTTCTTTATAATCATTGCTCATTTTTAGCACAAATTTCTTAATACTCATGTTCTATGGCCATAAACACATACATACATGTATGGTATTTCATTTCCATTCACTATTCACAACCATATCAACATGATCTCACAAATGCCTATATAACCTTATTAATTCCAATTAACACTCAAAAATATAACCCACATTATGACACTTGGACTGTTCGGCCAATGCTTATAAAATGGCCATATATTGTACATTCATCTTGTACATTAAGCAAACATAATGGTTAAACATACACACATGAGAAATACTCACTTAATCATAATATAGTCATTTTTCCCATATTATGTCCATTTGGACCAATTATGCACATTTTGAGCATTTAGCATTTCTAATGCATTCTTTTACTTCTATACATTCATAATTATGCTAAATAGTTGATTTAACCCCAATCTAGGCTCATTTAACCTAAATTACAAAATTAAGCTATTCAAGCCTAATTATACTCCATATTAAGCATATTATGCCACAACATGCACATTTTTCCCAATCCCTTAATTCCAACCCATTCTCATCATTTTAAACACATTTACATACTTATAATAAGCCATAAAATCTATTAAATGCATGCCATTAATGAAAAATGAAAATACAAGCATTTATTACCTATTATGGACATTTAGTGTTTCCACATGAATTTACACATTCTTTTTTGATTACACATACCAAAATGGTTGAGAGGGAACCCTGAGACCCATCTACACCTTTGCCTTGCCCTTATCGTGATTCTGTTCGAAAACCCTTAACATAAATTGAATAAAACTTTGAAAAATCATAATAAATAAATCGATGCTTCAAAAATTAATTTAAGACCATATTATATCTTTTGGGCACCACTAGATCTAGGAAAAATAATAGAAATAAGAAATTCTTACCCGAACCCAAGTGGGTTACTACTCACAAACTCGAAAAACCAACAATTCGAGCAATCTTTTTTGAATTTTCCACTTCCTAAAGATGTTTTATGGCATGGAGGTTTTATAAAGTCATTTAAGTTGGGAAGATTTGGCTTTAATGGTGGAAAGAAAGCAAGAAAAATAGAGGAGAGGGAGGCTCTATGCCATCAGTAATAGGAAAGAGAGGGGAGGGAGTGTTTGTTTGGAAATGTTGACTTTTTAAGTCTCATTTGACTATTTATACCCCCTCTTAAAATCCTTTATTTTCAATTCATTTTTCCTTCTTTTCCCAAGCCCAATCCATTGCCATTTTTGTTCAATAAATTCACTTTTATTATTCTCCTCATGCCTCTAAAAATCAGAACTCGAAATAATGAAGAAAATTGATTAAATACACTATTTTTTGTGTTACCTGATTTTTGAAAAATTACTTTTTGATATCTAAAAATTCTAATTTTAGTGCCATTAGACTTGTTAGAATTTTTAAGTATAAGGTTATATAAGTTTTAGAATTTTTTGAGCAACTTTGAAAATAATTTACGGTTCAGCTTTGCCTTGGTCACTATTCCTAAGACATTACTATAAAAACTTTAAAAGCATTTTTAACCACTCTAATGACCTTTGATTGATCTCAAACTTTGCTCAAAATTATTTCATGATTAATACTTTTATTCGGTGACTTCAGTGCATCTCGGTCTCGAGAATACTATTCATTCCGGGAAAATACTATTAATAAATGTCAGGATTTTTAGGGCGTTACACATCTATTCATATAGCTTTTATTCACTTAAATCACATTATACATCCAAAGCACATTAAACATATCATATGGCATGTATTCAAGTCATATGTAAACATAATATCTCATATAGGCATAATCATTCACCATTTACATAACTCACATTTTATATGGACTTAATGTCCTCACACACTTCCTAAGATATTCTTATAAGTTAATAGGCTTCACTATACATCTAAAATGTATACAAACTTATTTAAATCCATTTACATACATAATTATGCATATACACCAACTTACATCTCATTTATATCATAATGCACATATTATATGCATCAAAAGCACAATATGACTTCCACATCCATTCATACATAATTCAAGCATCTTAAATGCATCATCACACATTACATTCATCATATCACACAATTAATGCCATTAATTACACATAATTGAGCATTTAGCACATAATTACTCATACAGGCATCATATGTAAATTAGGGCATTTTCATCAATTTAACGTAATTTAACCTAATTACACATACTAAGAAGGTTGTAATACATTCTCGAGGACCACCTACACTTTCACTTTCCCTTTGTCCTATGACTTATCAGTTTTCTCAACTGTGGGTTACATATTTGTTTTATTAAAATCTGTAATAAATCATACATGCATTCAAAAATTAATCCAACCATATATAACGAATGTTAGGCACCCTAGGGACATAGGAAAAAATTGGGGTTCAAAAATTCTTACTAGATTCGAAGTTGGTGACTATTCATCGAGCCTAAAATCGGGCAAAATCCTTCGATTTTCTTTGAAATTTCCACTTGAAATGGTGTTTAAAGCTCGTGGTGGTGTTTTTCTTTTGGTTAAATGGGAGAAATCGAGGTTAGAATGAAGGATTAGGAGCAAAAATAGAGGGGAGACTCACCTTAGAGCTAACAACAAAGAGAAGAGAGGGAGAGGTGTGGTGATTTTTTTGTTTAACCAAAATAATGAAAGTTTGGCCATTTATGTACTTTTTGAAAAATCAATTTATATTTTTCCATCTTTCTCCTTTCTTTTTCCTCTTAATTCTCCTTCTTTTTAAACTGAATTTGATCTCATTTAACATGCAAAAGTTATTTTAATTTAGGCTCCACAACCCTCTAAAAATTAGAGCTTGAAAAATGAGAAAAATTGAATTAATTCGCCACTTTTTATATCACTCGATTTAAGTAAAAATATTTCTTGAACTCTAAAAATTTCAATTCTAGTGCCAACAAGCTAATTAGAATTTTTGAGTATTAGGTCGTATTAATCCCAAAATTGTTTGGGCAACTTTTTAATTATTTTATGGTTTAACCAAAACTAGGTCAGTATTCACTTGACATAGCGGTAAAATTTAACTATTGTTTTTAACCACATAAAAAACCTCATTTTGACTTCAAATTTCACCAATAATTTTGTTATAATTAATACTTCTATTTAGTAAAATTAGTGTCTTCGGCCTCAAGAAATACTATTCACGTCTCGAGAAGTACCATTTATAACATTAGGATTTTTTGGGCATTGTATATAGAATACTTATAAAGGTTATAGAACTATTACATACACTAGCTTAAGCCCATTCCCTTAGGATTATATATGAGTTCCCTTTTCTATATAGTGCATCATGTAATATGTATAAGAAATTATACCAAAAGATACTGCTGCCTTAGTCTACCTTACTAAGCTAAGGCTGATATCTCTTTCACTATCTATTACCTACGTATCGCAAAACAACGATGCACTAAGCATAAAGTTTAATGGTATATCTAAAGAATTACATTTAAATAATCATTTAGGGCATTCAAATGATAAGTATTCAAAATGATAATACAGTTCATGCATGGTATACTTATGTGTGAGATGTACATACAATTCAATAATTTCATTACATACAGTTATATTCATACTATGAGTTATATATCTCATTCTTATCTCATGATATATTTATGTTTCTTCTTTGTCTTTAATATGATTAATTACTAATCTGACCCATACTTGATAGATGCCAATCACTATATTGGATAACAAGATCTTGACCCACAGAGTCTCATCAGATATACAATGGCCCACATTTTGGATTGTACATTTGCTGCACCAACATAGATAAATGTGCAGTGGTCCTACTGGACCTTATGTATGCTGCACCAGCATGAAATTATGTAGTGGCCTGATTGGACCTTACTGCTATTACACTAGCATAGCTTGTAAGTATGCATATAAAGATATATGTGGTAACCCACATTTTGGACCTTATGTTTATAAAACCGATATGAAATTATGTAGTAGCCCTATTAGACCTTACTACAGCTGTATTAGCATGAAATATATATCAATGAAAATATAATTGTGCAGTGGCCTAATTAGATTTTATGTCTGCTACACTGGCATAAAGAGACTGAAGTGTTCTACCTACTGCAAACTCCCTAATTGATCAGTCAACTTATCCAGTGTAGGATGTCTAACTCGTAAGGGCTATCACTATATTTCGTTTAATTCCATAAAAATTATGTAATTTACAAACATCTTATAAGTACTTCCATTCATGTATAATCATGTCAACTAGCTTTTTCATTTTTCAATGTATCCTTTTTGTGTTCCATACTAACATTCATCTTATATGTACCCTAAGACTTACATTAATTACTTATGATGCATAATTATACACATGCACACTTACACCATTCTATTTGGCCATATAAGGCTATGCACACACATACACACATATTCAACTTAATTTCCACTTTAACCTTTAAATAAACCTTCAATTAATTATATTAGACCACTACTTCCAAACATATACCGTATATACTCTAATAACACATGTATCATTCGGCCATGATGGGGTTATTAGCATACTTATATACATAGTTCATGCCACTCAAGTATAAAAACACACGACTGAAACATTGAATTTTGCATACATAATACATAATTCATTGAATACAGTTACAAACTTGAATATTAGCTTCATTTAAACACTTCTACATTTTCTCTTTCCCTTTTCCTTGAGACACATTAACTTTCTTTATAAACATGTTGCATATTTCATTAGAGAAATTCATATAAAATTCTAAGCTATTCCAAACTCAAAATTGGCTTAAGAAACATTTAACATGCAATAAATATAACCCTAAAAAAATAAAAAAATAGCAAAGTTGAACACTTACCAATTTAGGGGTACTATTCATCCCTTCTTCAAACCACTAAATTAATCCTCGTTCTTAATTTCTTTCTCCAAATTATTAATTAAGGATTGGTATTGACTTGGTTTGAGGTGGAATTTTGGTGTGAAAGATGGATTTTAATGGAAAAAAGAAGAAAAAAAATGGTGGAAAAGATAGCCATAAGTGGTGTCGACTATAGGATGAGGAAGAAAATGGGATTTTTATTTCCTTTATTCAAGAATTACCCTTTATATATTAAGGAAGTTAAGGGCTTAGATCTTGCCACTTGTAAATCTAATGTTTGATATAATTTATCAATTCTTTGTGCTCTTTTAAAATTATTTTACTGACTTTAAGGCTTTATTTAAGTCCTCTTAAAGTCCGATTAGTTTCCTTAATACAAGACCCATGAGTCCCAAGAAAATTATACTTAAAAATTGAAAGGAACTAATTTAATTAAACACTTAAGTTGTCATTTAATTTTGATAAAATGCTTCTTGATGTCCAAAAATTCTAATTCCATTACCAATGGACTATTTAGAATTTTTAAGTATTAGACCATACTAATCTTGGGGGTCATTTTGAGTAAAAATAAAATATTTTATTTTTTTAGCTTAAATTAGTTTACTATTCATAGTATACCACCATAAAAACTTTACTTGCAATTTTAACCACCTCGATATTTGTTTCAAATTTTACCTAAAAATCTATTATGATTAATAATTCCATTTGGTTGCATTACTGTAACTCAAGTCTCGAAAAATGTTATTCATATCCTAAGAAGTACTATTCATAAACTTGGGATTCTCAGGCGTTACATTTCTTCCTTTTTTAAAAGAATTTTAACCTCAAAATTATGTGGTTTAAATAATTTTAGGTATTGCTTTCTCATATGCTCTTCAGTCTCTTGAGTTGCTTCCTCAACATTGTGATTTGTGCATAACACTTTCACTAGTGGTACAGTCTTATTGTATAATTTTTTATCTTTCGAGCCAAAATTCTTATTGATTCTTATTTGTACGATAAATCTATCTGAATCACTACTTCCTCCATTGACACCACATGTGAGGGATTAGATTTATACCTTTTTAATATTGATATGTGAAAGACTTCATGAATTTGCTATAATTCAGAGGCAAAGCTAGCCTATAGGCTACTAGTCCTACACGGTATGTTATCTCATATGGGCCAATAAATATTAGACTCAAATTTCCTTTCTAAACCGAAATATTTTCTTCTATGGCAATATCTTGAGAAAGACTTTATCACCAACCTCATAGTCAATGTCTTTTCTTTTTAAGTTTACATATGATTTTTGTCTGTTTGACACTACTTTCAGTCTATCTCTAATAATCTTGACTTTTTCTTTAGCATCTCTTATTAAATTCGATCCCATTAACCTTTTTTTCACTTGGTTCATTCTAGCATAATGAAGTTCTACACTTCCTTTTGTATAAGGCTTCATAAAGTGCCATGCCTAGACTTGCTTGATGGCTATTATTGTATGTAAATTCTTCTAATGAGAGATAGCAGTCCTAACTTCCCTTGAATTCTATAGCACAACTATTTTACATGTCCTCAAGCACCTAAATCAGTCATTTAGATTGACTATCTATTTTTAGATAGAATGTCATGCTAAAAGTGAGTTGAGTACCCAAGGCATGATGTATCTTCTTTCAAAGTCTCGATGTGAATCTTGGTTCTCAATCAGATATAATGGAGATGTCATGTAATATAGTCTTACAATATCATCTATGTATAATTGTGGAAGTTTCTCTAGAGAATAGTCCATCCATACATGTAATAAATGGGTGGTCTTTGTTAATTTGTCTATAATTACCCACATTGAATCACATTTACTCCTAGTCATAGGTAGCCTAATAATAGAGTCTATTATGACCCTTTCCTATCTCTATTTTGGTATTGTAATAGGATGAAGCAATCTAAAAGGAACTTGGTGCTCAGCTTTCACTTGTTGACAAGTAAGGCATTTGGTAACATATTCTATTACATTCTTTTTTATACTAGACCACTAATAATAGGGTTTCAAATCATGATACATCTTCATGCTTCTAGGGTGCATTGCATATGGAGCATTATGGGCTTTTGCAAAATCTACTTCTTTATTTCCTCTATATCTGGCATGTGTAATTGGTCATGGTAATATAAACATCCATCTGCTTTAGTTTTATACTTATTGGACCTCCCTTCTTGGATTAAATTTATGATATTCTTAAGCTAGCTATCTCTTTTCTATGCTTCTTTTACTTATTGCACCAAACTTGGCTTTACTTATAGCTAAGCTAAAAGCCCTCCATCATCTATGTATTTTAGCTTGATATTCATCACTCTCATGGTTGATATAAATTTTTGAGTAAAGCGTTAGCTGCTACATTCACTTTGCTCAGATGGTAACCAATATGGTAATCATATTCATTAATCAACTCCATCTATCTACACTGCCTCAAGTTTAACTCCTTTTATATAGGAAGGTATTTTAAACTCTTATGATCCCTACCATATAACATTTGTCCCTATAGAGATAGTGCCTCTATATTTTCAAAGCAAATATGATAACTGCTAATTCTAAATCATGGGTTGGATAGTTCCTTTGATGTGGTTTTAATTACCTAGATGTATAAGTTACCACTTTACTATCTTATATTAAGATACACCTAAGTCCATTGTGAGAGGCATCATTATAAATAATGAAATCCTTTCTTGACACTAGCTAATTAAGGATAAGAGCTTTTGTCAATATAGTCTTTAGCTTATAAAAGCTTTTTTGACATTAGCCATCCTAAAGGAATTGAACATTCTTGCATAACAACACGTGTCATAAGAGTTGCAATCATTGAAAATTCCATGATAAACTGCCTAAAATAACCAGCCAAACCTGAGAAACTTTTGATCTCAATCACATTTCTAGGTGGCTTTTATTCAAAAATAACCTTTATCTTGTTTGGATCTATTCTAATGCCATCAATTGATGCAATATGTCCTAAGAAAAAAATTCACATTTGCTTAGCTTAACATAGGGTTGCTTATCTCTTAAAGTCTATAAGGACCAATCTAAGATGCCGCACATGTTCTTCTTTGCTTTTGGAATATACCAGTATATCATTGATAAAGACTACCATAAATTGACCCAAATATAGCCTAAAGATCCTATTCATCAAATTCATAAATGCTGCTGGAGCATTGGTAAGCTCGAATGGCATTACTAAAAACTCATAGTGCCTATATCTAGTTTAAAAAGCTATCTTTGGCACATCTGCTTCTTTAATTCTCATCTAATGATACCTTGATCTCCAGTCAATCTTAGAGAAAACACTCACTCCTCTAAGTTAATCAAAGACATTATCGACTCGAGGTAATAGGTACTTGTTCTTAATTATCACTTCATTAAATTGTTTATAGTCCACAAATAACCATAAGGAATTGTCTTTCTTCTTCACAAATAGAACCAGTGCTGTTTAAGGAGAAATACTTAGTCTACTAAATCCTTTATCAAGTAATTCTTAGAGCTCTTTAACTCCTTCAATTCTATAGAAGCCATTCAATATGGAACTATGGACACTAGTGCTGTGCCAGGGTAAACCTTGACACTAAACTTAAGCTCACATTCTAGTGGTAAATCGGGTAGCTCATCTGGAAACTCAAGCATTATAGGTATTTGACTAACCTGTAGTTTCACTTTCTTGATATTAACATGTGTCAAATACATTTGACATCCCTTCCTTATCATTTACCTAACTATAACCATTGAAATAACATTGGATAAAGAGCTAATTCTTGCACTTATTACTGTGACTTTAGATATATTAGTTGCCTTGAATGAAATCCTCTTCTACTTATAATCCACTATTGAATGTTCCTTGTACAACTAATCCATGCTTAAGATGATATCAAACTCATTGAATTGTAACTCGATGAGATTCGTAGGAAATTCATGTCCTTGAATTGTAGGGGACATTTTTTATATACTTTATTAACCACCACTTATTGTCCTATAGGGTTACTGACCATAATATTTATTTCAAGTTATTTTGATACTAACCCTTGAACCTATGCTCGTGCTATACAAATGTATGAGTGTGTAGACCCTAGATCAATTAAAGCTAAAATGGGTAATTCAAAGAGATAGAATGTACCTACTATCACTTCAGTAGAGTTGTTTTGATACTAACCCTCCTTCTGTGCTCGTATGGCATACTGATAGGCTGGAGCTCTAGTTTTAACTCTACCAATAGTCTTTGATTTACCCCTCTGAGTACCTCCTACCTAATTACCCCTATCTGCTCATTGTCCTATGGTAGGAGCTAGTGATAAAGCCTGGAATTGAGTAGAAGCCCTACCATTTTAGGACAATCTCTAATTATGTGCTTTTTAGAGCCACACCCATAGCAAGCTCCTTGAATTATCTTTCAACAAATGCCTCTATGCCATTTATAGTATTGTTCACATATGGCTGGCGCATTTCTAATAGTGGAAATAGGTGCATTAGCTACTTGTGTCTATTATCATGTCTTGGCTTGTGATCTTTGCCTTGAGTTTTATGTCTAAGTTTGTCTTTATGTCTGTTGGGTGCCTTTACTCCACCTTTACCTTTTGCCTCCTTTTGGTGTGGAACTTGCTTGGCTTTAAGCGAATGATCTCTTTTTTTAGAAACTTTCCCTTTTCTCCTTTTATATTTTCTCTATTGTATGAGATCTACTACAAGAGAAAAAATTCTTTAATTTTTATTACTGTTACATGTAGTCTGATATCATGGTTAAGGCTTTTTTCAAATCTCTTGCACCTCTCAATGTCAATAGACCTATGCTTTTGTTTTAGGTTTAGGAATTCATGTCTCTTTTTCTCCAAATAGTTTTTAGTTATCTACTTCTTTTTGAATTCCACCAGTAAGAACTCTTATGTTAGCTCCTATGGTGCCTTATGTTCAAAATGAGTCTTCCACTATCTAAAGGCTTCCTTTTGTAGTAAGGATGTGGCATAAATAACATTTTCTTCTAGTGTACACCTTAATTACTGAAGGATTTTGATTGTTCTTTCGAGCCAATATTCATATATAGCTGAATCATCACACTCTACACCCATAAAATCTACTACTCCCATTTTTTGACCCATTCCAAGTAGGTCTTTTAGAGGGCATGTGATGATAGGGGTGGCTGTACTAGTGGTGAAGGAGGTGCAACAATGGCTGTGGCCTATTTGAGCAAATCAACCTTTAGATAGAGTAAGGTTGGTTGTACTTGAGCTAACTATCCAGCATCCCTTGGTGTAAAAGATTTGGCCCTTGTAGCTGCATTAACTGTTGTTAGAGCATGGCTTTTTACCTCATTTCTATCACCTAATGGCATGGATACACTCATCTTTAATCTATATATAAAGAACTACTTATCAGCCTTAAGCTATGTAGATTTACGTGATATATGATCTTAAAGCTAAGGCACTAATATGTAACCCTTATATAGTAAGGAATGCCTAAACCTACTCTTATACCACCAAATGTGATACCTCTTGTCCAATCTGATCGTTGAACCCAAATGATAGATGACACATACACCTGAATCCATTCTTTTACGATTTATGTAACTTAAAAGCTCATACCAACTTAAATCCTTTATTAGACAATGTTTAGACATGTAAGGTTTTTAAATTCTTATGTAATTGAGACATAATTAACATTTACTAATTGGGATTATGATGTCAAAAATCTAATAGCATAATGGTTGTCCTTTGACACTAGCCCAAATAGTAACCTACAAAAAAAACAACACCTTCTATATTGTAACATCATCACACCACATCTCATGATACTCCTGATCATCCCAAATTCTCAACATTCATCTTTATCACGATCACACAACACAACCAAATAAAATGTCTCATCCATAAGGTAAACATAGAAGCATACTTGTACATACATATAGAATAGTTATAAGGGTTACAAAACTATTACATATATTAGCTTAGACCTATTATAAACATACATGCATACTTGTACATACATATAGAATACTTATAAAGGTTACATAACTATTACATACACTAGCTTAAGCCCATTCCCTTAGGATTACACATGAATGCCTTGTTCTATATAGTACATCACATAATATATACAAGAAATTATACCAAAAGATATTGCTGCCTTACTGCTCCACTGAGGCCAATCTCTCTTTCACTATCAACTACTTATGCATCACAAAACAGTGATATGTTAAGCATAAAGCTTAGTGGTGTATCCACTGAATTATATTTAAATACACATGTAAGGCATTCAAATGATAAGAGTTTAAAATGATAATGCAGTTCATGCATGGTATACATGTGTATGAGATGTACATACAATTCAATAGTCTTATTTCATACAGTTATATTCATACTATAAATTATATATCTCATTCTTATCTTATGATATTTTTATGTTACTTTTTTGCCTTTAATATGATTAATTACTGATCTAGCACATACTTGATAGACAATAATCACTATACTTGATAATGGGATCTTGACCTAGAGACTTTTATTAGATGTGCAATGGCCTACATTTTGGACCTTGCAATGATATAAAATTGTGTAATGGCCCTATTAGACCTTACTACTGCTACACTAACATATCATGTATATATGCGTATATAGATATGTGTACTGGCCCATATTTTGGACCTTACATCCACTGCACTGGCATAAAATTGTGCAGTGGCCTTGCTAGACGTTACTACTATTACATTAGTGTGAAATATATATCAATGAAAATATAAGTGTACAGTGGCCTAATTGGACATTACATCTATTGCACTAGTATGAAGAGACACTGAAATGTGCTAGCAACTGCTAACTTTTTAGTTAATCGATCAACCTATCTAGTCTTAGTTGTCTAACTCATATCGGCTATCACCATATTTCATTTAATTCCACACAAGTTCTGTAATTTACATACATTTTTTAAGTACTTCAATTCATGTATAATCATGTCAATTAGCTTGTTCATTTTTCCATGTATCTTTTTTGTGTTTTATATTAACATTCATCTTATATGTGCCCAATACATGCACTAATTACTAATGACACATAATTATACACATGCACATATACACTATTCCATTTGGCCATATGAGGTTATACACACATATTCAACTTAGTTTCCACTTTAACCATTAATTAGACCTTCAATTAATTATATTAGACCACCACATTTAAACATATACCATACATGTAATGTTCATATATTAAGGTTTCATGAATAGTACCTTCAAGTATTAAATAGGGTTCTTTAGGAGCCAGGATACCTCTGTAAGGCCATGAAGGTTGTGTACTAGTCATAAAACTTTAACAGGCTAGAAAATAAGGAAAATGAAATAATTTAAAAATTTAGCAGAACTTATAATTCATTTTAGGCAGTAAACTAGTGAATAGTAACCTTAAATGAGTTTGTGCCAAGATAACTTCGGGATGTGCTTGGACAGACCTAAAAATAGCATACCCTAGAGGTTAAATATTCCAATCTACATGTTACTAAAAGAATTTTAATTTTTTGAGGTCGTTTGATAATTTTTTAGAATTTCTTATTATAGCAGGTGAATAGTAAACCCACTTACCTTTGGAGTTTGGACCTAAAATTTTATGAGGATTTAAATGGGCATAATTAAGGATTTTTAGAACAAAATTGATTATTTTTAGAAGCCTAGAAAAATTATTAAAATTTTTGAAGTTTAAGAAGAAATTAGAATTATTTGGGCCGTTAGATCATTATGTGTCATGATCTAACCCTCCGATCACTTAATATATATACCTTCACACATGTGTATGGGTCACGTGTGTAAAGAAGTGTCATCTTCCACGTCCCTC
>CANXYI012305622.1:0-16846 GCA_948208565.1 Hura crepitans | reverse complement strand
TGAAGTTACTTACTTTGCTTGACAATTGATTCTGAAGTACAAATTAGGGACAACAAGCTTAAGTGGTAAAAGGCTTGAGAGAGTGATCTTAAAAGAGGGTAAAAGCCAACTTTTAAGTTAAACATGAGTGTAAACATTCTACTTAGAGTGAAACACGTGGGGGAGTGCTGTGAGGCCTTTATATTACTCTAACTTGTTTCTTGCAGCAAACACATCATGAATCCTATAATGAGTAAAAAGAATAAGGAGGTTTAAGATGAGGTACCAATCAATCCTAAGTTGTTTTATAAGGCTATTATGGGTGAGTTCTAAAGGATGAGGATGGAGATGGAAGATTTGAGAGCACAAATGTCCAAGTAGCCTAGGGAAAACTCTAAAAACACTAGGAACACTAATTCCAATAAAAGATTTAGGGCTGATTCTAATGTGTCTAATGACAAAGAAGAAGGGCAATCTGTAAGGGGGAAAAACAAGAAGGGAAAAAAGAGGAGACAGAAAGGACAGTAACATCAATGCAATCAAAATAAAGATACCACCATTTAAAGGAAGAAATGAAACATACCTTGAATGGGAAAGAAAAGTACAGCTAATCTTTGTATGCCACAAATATTCAGAAGAGAAAAAGGTATGTTTAGTTACAATTGAATTATCTGACTATGCTTTAATTTGGTGGGATGAATTAGTGAAGTCTAGAAGGAGGAATGGTGAAGATCCCATTGCTAGTTGGGATGAAATGAAAAGATTGATAAAGAAGAGATTTGTACCAACTTACTATCTGAGAAAGCTCTATCAAAGTTTGCATAGGCTCACTCAAGGTACAAAATTAGTAAAGCACTATCACAAAGAAATGGAGATGTTGATGAATAAGGTAAAAATTAAGGAGGATCATTAGGTAACTATGGCTAGGTTCATTGGCAAATTGAATAGAGAAATTGCTGATGTGGTTGAATTGCAATATTATATGGAGATGGAGGACATAGTAAACATGGCAATAAAGGTAGAAAGACAAATGAAACAAAAGAATACAACAAAGACCTTTTCAAATTCCAACAATAAATGGGGTTCAAAATGGTCAAAATCAGAAGATAAAAAGAAAGATAAAGGCTTAGATTACAAAGACAGTAAGTTGAAGTCAAACAAGGAGAAGGGATTAGCTTCATAAAAAGATACCCTTGAATCATCTTTTAAATCTAATAAGCATAGAGACATTGTTTGTTTTAAGTGTTAAGGGCGTGGCCATTATGCTTCTGAATGCCCTAATAAGAAAATTATGCTTTTGAGGGGTAATGAATATATTTTTGGGTCTGATGGAAGTGATGACTCTAATAGTGACCTTACTATGCCACCTTTAAAGGATTGTTTTGATGATAATGAAAATGTAGAATATGTTGTTCATAGTGAATCCCTTGTTGCTAGGCGTGCTTTGAATATACAGGTTAAAGAAGAAAGTTTAAAACAAAGGGAAAATATATTTCATAATAGATGTTTGACAGGTGGGAAGATGTGTTGCATAATTATAGACAGAGGGGAGTTATGCAAATATGGCTAGTACTACACTAGTAGAGAAATTAGGATTGAAATGTGAGAAACATCCCAATCCATATAGGCTACAATGGCTTAATGATAGAGGGGAAGTAAGGGTCACTAAATGTGTTTTGATTTCTTTTTAAATTGGAAGATATAGTGGTGAAGTATTGTGTGATGTGGTACTTATGCATGCTGGACATTTGTTATTAGGAAGGCCACATCAATTTGATAGAAAAGTTATACATGATGGGTATAAGAATAGATATTCATTTGAGTTTAGTGGCCAAAAGTTCACTCTTGCACCTATTTCACCAAAAGAGGTTCATCTTGATCAATTGAAACTGCAACAAAACTCAAAAGGGAATATGAGAAGTGAGGAAAAGAAAATTGAAGAGTGAAAAGAGGCCATGAGAGGTAAAAATAAAAATATAAGGCCCAATGGTGAGTGACTGCATAAGAGGAGAAAAGAAAGAGGGATGTGCAGGAGAGAAAAAGTTAGTGTGTGAAAAGAATGACAAGAATGAATTGTGTGAGCATAGTGAAAAGAAAAGTATTGAAGAGAGTGAAAAAGTGAGCAAAAATAAGTGTTTCTTTGCAAAAGAGAGGGATTTGAAGAATGCATATCTAGGTAAAAAAGATTTGGTAGTTATGAGGTTTAAGTTTTGTTTTGCGGTACTAACCTTAACCTAAATTTGCCTAGAATGTTTGTATCTATTTTGCAAGAATTTTAAGATATTTTTCCTGAAGATGTGCCAGAAGGATTACCACTATTGAGAGGCATTGAGCATCAAATTGACTTTGTTCGTAGAGCACAAATTCCAAATCGTCCAGCTTATAGGATTAATCCTAAGGGAACAAATGAGCTTCAAAGGCAAGTGGATGAATTACTTGCTAAGGGACATGTGCGAGAAAGTATGAGTCCTTATGTTGTGCCAATGCTATTAGTTCTAAATAAGGATTAAACATGGAGAATATGCGTAGATTGTAGAGCAGTCAACAAGATAACAATTAAGTATCATCACCCTATTCCTAGATTAAATGATATGCTTGAAGAATTGTATGGTGCTTGTATTTTCACCAAAATTGATTCAAAAAGTGGGTATCATCAAATTAGGATGAAACTAGGTAATGAATGGAAAATAGAATTAAAAACAAAATATGGTTTATATGAGTGGTTAAGCATGTCCTTTGGTTTAACTAATGCACCTAGTACATTCATGAGCTTAATGAACCATGTTTTGCATGATTTTCTAGGCAAATGTGTTGTTGTTTACTTTGATGATATTTTAGTATATAACAAATGCTTAGATGATCACATCTTGCATGTTAAAGCTATTTTGCTTGTGCTTAGAAAGGAAAAATTGTACGCAAACTTTAAGAAATGTTCATTTTGCATGGATAAACTTGTCTTTCTTAGTTTTGTTGTGAGTGCACATGGCATTGAGGTAGATGAAGAGAAGGAAAAGGCTATCCAAGAATGGCCAATGCCTAAGAGTGTGAGTGAGGTAAGAAGCTTTCATGGTTTAACTAGTTTCTATAGAAGGTTTGTGAAAGATTTCTCTATCATTGCTGCTCCTTTAACTAAGATTGTCAAAAAAGAGGTGAGGTTTAAATGGGAAAAAGAGCAAGAACTTGCATTTCAAACATTAAAAGATAAATTATGTTCTGCTCCTATTATTGTTTTACCTTATTTTAATAAAACTTTTAAAATTGAATGTGATGCATCTAGGATTGGTATTAATGCCATGTTAGTGCAAGAAAAACATCCCCTTGCATTCTTTAGTGAAAAATTGCATGGAAGCTAACTTAAATACTCAACTTATGATAAGGAATTATATGCCTTAGTTCGTGTATTAGATGTGTGGCAAGATTACTTGCTTCCTAAAGAATTTGTCATTCATACTAATTATGAGTCATTAAAGCATCCAAAAAGGCAAGGGAAGTTAAATAAGAGGCATGCTAAGTGGGTGGAATTTATTAAGACCTTTCCTTATGTGATTTGTTATAAACAAGGCAAGGAAAACATAGTTGTTGATGCTTTATCTAGGAGATATTCTTTAATCGCTACACTTACATCTAAGTTGTTAATATTTAAGCAATTTAAAGAAATGTAAGCAACTTATATGGATTTTGCTGAATTGTATGTTGCATGTGAACATAGTGCATTTAACAAGTTCTTTAAGTATGAAGGATTTCTATTTTGTGGCAATAAGATTTGTGTGCCAGTTTGTTCTGTGCATGAGTTGTTGCTTAGAGAGTCACAAAGTGGTGGTCTCATAGGGAATTTTGGTGTGCATAAGACTTAGATGTTTTGAATGAGCATTTATATTGGCCTGGTATGAGAAAAGATGTTGAAAGATTATGTTCAAAGTGTATTGCATGTAGACAGGCTAAATCTAATACCACATGGGCTTTATACTCCTTTATATGTTTTTACTACACCTTGGACTGACATTGTCATGGATTATGTGCTTGGTTTACCTAGAACTAAGAAACGTAAGGATAGTAATTTTATTGTTATTGATCATTTTAGCAAGATGGCACATTTTATTGCATGTCATAAATCTGATGATGCGACCTATGTTGCCGATTTGTTCTTTCATGAATTGGTAAGGTTGTATGGTGTTCTTAAGTCAATAGTTTCTAATAGGGATGCTAAGTTCTTAAGTCATTTTTAGAGAGTTTTGTGGGGTAAATTAGGAACTAAACATTTATATTCTACTACTTGTCACCCACAGACCGATGGTCAAACTGAAGTAGTAAATAGCACTTTAGGAACCTTATTATGTGCTATTGTTGGTAAAAACTTGAAAACTTAGGAAGATTGTTTGCTAATTTGCTTACAATAGGACCATACATTCTTCCACAAGTTTTTCTCCATTTAAGGTTGTGTATGGATTTAACCTTTTAACTGTGTTAGACTTAATATCTTTGCTTTTGAGTGATATTGTTCATCTAGATGGTGAAAGCAAAGCTGACAAAGTTAAGGCAATCCATATGAAAGCACGTGAAATGATTGAGAAAAGAATAGAACAACTGCCCAAAGAGTGAATAAAGGTCAAAAACAAGTGATCTTTGAACCTGGTGATTAGATTTGGATACATTTAAGGAAGGAGAGATTTCCTAATCAAAGAAAGTCCGACCTTGATACTAGGGGAGATAGGTTATTTCAAGTGCTAGAGAGAATCAATGACAATGCATGGAAGATTGACCTTCTAAGTGAGTATACGTATCTGATCTATCTCCTTTTGACTTAGATTTAGATTTAAGGATGAATCTTTCTAAGGAGGGAGGAAATGATACAAGCAAAAGAGGGTAAAATGGTCATTCTGGCACCAAGGGGCAAAGTGGGGATTTTACCATAGTTGAAGGACTAATAACAAGATTATGGGCCAAAAGGCTAAAAGAAGGATTTGCAAGCTTAGCTAAAATCTTTGTTAAAGAAATGCAAGAACAATGGACTAAGCTTGAGAAGAATAAAAGAGTGAGTCCAAGAAATGAAGCAGAAGAGCCTAAAATGTTATGTCTGGCATATAGGCCTAGTTCATCTTAGGTGGAAAAGGCTTTGTTTGGTTGAGTAATTTATTGTTGCATTATTACTTTAGAATGGGAAATTAATTAGGAGTTAAACAAACATTTCCCTTATTTTATTTCCTATTTTGAAAAATAAGGGCCTTGTTTAGTTTAGCTTTAATTTTTGTAATTTTGTTTCTTTGTTAAGGGTTGTCATCCAAACATGCCTTTTGCTTTTTATTTCCTTATTGAAATGTGGGTTGGTGTAAGAAGCCTATAAATAGCCTTATTGTTAGCTTGTAAAATTATAATTGAATTATCAATAATATTTTGTGAGTTTTCACAAAGGCTTGGCCTAATTTTATTAGAAATGATAGCTTATCTTCTTCTTTTTGCAACAAGAATTAGTTTTTGTTCAAGGTAATTTCTTTGGTGAATTCTATTTCTATTATTTTAAAAATCAACTAATTACTTGTGTTTCCATTCATGCATTGTTTGGGGGTGAAATAGGTTAGGGGTTTATTCTCGTTCTTGTTCTAGCTATATTGTATGTTTTAGGGAATTCGGGTTATTTAACCTTAGGGTTCCACAGTATGTCTAATTAAGCCATGATTATGTTATTCTAATGAAATTTATCTTTATTTCTAAAATGCCCTTGTGAATTCCATTCACACTACATTCGCTCTAGCCAGAGAAACCTGAATAAAGAGAGTCACTTAAAACTATGAGATAAACTCCCCTCAAATGATCTGGGGTGGTGAATCCTCTATTGATCACTCGAGTAGCTCATGCTATATCGATACTTATAACAATGTATGCCTCATGACAAAATAAAAGCACGGGAGTTAAAGTATAACACTTAATACTTAAGATAGTTAGTGACCTCAAGTCCAAGGATACTTGCGTAACTGATATGATGAGATCTTTATTCATTAACATAGATCATTATCCATAAGAATGATCTCATGGTAGGTCCTCAATATATTTGTTTCCCAAATAAGCATCCACTTATGGGGTACTTCTCTAAAATGATAAAGTAGTTGCTTATAACAATAATGAATCTAAGTCTCAAGTTATAGAAAAATATCCTTTATAGTAATTGGCTAAAAAGTAAAGAGCAATTGAGGTTAGATTAGATTCATTAGCTAAATATAATATTTATGGACTATTAGTTTAGGCACTAAAGTTGCCAAATGTAATGGGTATAAGTTTAGTGATATTACTAGCAATATACAACATTTCAAAAATATTAGTTGTTTATGAAACACACTATATATTCATATGATTGAGAACAATAACTCAACACATCATTGGAGATGTGGATTATTGAAAGCAAGCCAAAACTATTAGATGAAGATAATGCAGCATGCAAGTATTGCATAGATCAAATGTGGCTATATCAAAGGTGTTAGAATCAAATATATATCAGCAAGTCTTTTTCACTCATAAACTCATCAAGGAAGGATAAATCAATATTTGTAAAGTTGATTCAAGTGATAACTAAGCATATTTGTTTAGAAAGGCGATGCCAAGTTCAATTTTTAAAAGGCATGAGGATAGCATTAGAATGCATCAGTTGAAAAACTTATTTTAATCCATTGTATTTTTTAGGATAAGTAATTTACCTATGAATGTTGTACTCTTTTTTGTTCATTAAGTTATTATCCTATTGAGTTTTTCTTAAAATTTTTGAACGAGGCATATTCATGGGCCTACTTTTTTTTTTTTTGTCTTTTCTTAATTTTAGTAGTAGTAATACTTTTTATTTCCAATGGAGCCTATATACATATTTTTTATTTTCTTATTTCTTTAAATTTTAAATAATGTTAAAATAAAATAATTATGATTAAAATTTATGTTAAGTACCAATATCTATTAAAGTACACTTTTTCATTGTTAAAATTGCATATCTTAACCCTTTTAATCGCATAAGAGATTTGGTATCTATTTAAAAAAATATTTCTAGTTTTATTTTTTTGAATTTATATTTTTAAGGAGTTTATAGTCATATTACAAATTAAGTGAAAAAAAAACCGAGTGTTTAATGTTATTTTTAGACTCAGATTTAGATAGAAGCAAATAAAAGTTTTTGTGGGTTTAGAATTGACTTATACCTAGTGGCAATACCCATATTACCATAATAACTTTGGATCCGAAGAACTAAACAAAAGCCCAAGTAGTTGGAAATATCACGACCTAAGGTTACGTTAACTCAAGCCAATTAACCTCAACACTTTGCATGAGTTAAAGGACTAGCAGAAACTATATAAGGGTATGCATTCTCACAGGTACATACACAGAAAAATCTGCACATTATAGCTACTTGTCATCTTATCCCTCAATCCTTTTTTCCTAACTTAGGCATCGAACCTCAGTCCCAGGCCTCCCTAAGATAAGTTTTCTATCTGTGCAGGTACATCCAAGCCGTTTATCTCCACTCTACCTTCATCAACTCTTCCATTTGGTGCTTTCATAGAGAGGCTAATATGGCATATAATGGTAGTTCATCCCACCATAGCGAGACACTTAGGCGAAAATTAATGTTTGTCTTCACCCAAGACACTGTAAATAGGGAAACATCAGGAGTTGAAACTCCGGTCACCCTTAAAGCTTTACAACAACTCCTACGAGGCTTCAAAGACGACATATGCTCAGAGCTAATTAAAGAGCTAAGGCCCAAAAAAGCAGAAGAAGTGGCTTTAAGGCAAGACAAAGGAAAGGAATACCAATCGCAATCTAAATTTGCTTTGGTTTCTAGCAGAGATGAATCCGAGACGAGAAGGTCCAAGAGATCGAAAAAGCACGACATGATAAGCAAAGAGAAGGACCCCAAAGGGAAAAACCCAATAGACAATGAAGAGGACTTCAATGACTTATTTGTCAAGGTAGTAAAAAGGTTCAAACTAGGGCACCTGAAGAAGCCTAACTATGAAGGAAATATAGATTCACTGTTTGGGTAGGAAATATGGGAAGTTCCTTTCCCTTGTCATTTCTATGAGATAAAGATGAAGAAATACAAAGGCCGGTCTGACCCACACAAACACCTTTCGAAGTACAGAACCTTGATACATATGCAAACCTTCAATAATGCTCTAGTCTGTAAGGTATTCCTATTCACACTGACAAATGATGCTCTTGATTGGTTTCATGACCTCGCTCCCCGATCTATAACTTCATTGAAAAAGTTGTCAGAGTTGTTTAAAACTAGGTTTGTCATTCAAATGAGGGCTAAATAAACTAATTGATTTACAAGGAGTCATTCAAGGGTGAGATGAGAGCCTCAGAGATTTTATAAAAAGGTTTAAAGAGGTAGCATTTAACATCAAAAACCTCAATAATGAAGTAGCAGAAGTCACCATGATCAATAATGTAGGAAACATAAGGCTATACAACTCGTTGATGACAGATAGACTGATGGACTTCACCGAATTAATGGATCAAGTGAAACAATTTATAGCCCTTAACGATGCTAGCCAAGCTAATGAATGCTACAATCCCAACTGCATAGGGGAAAGAAAGGGAGATTGCCACTCAGAATAGATCTGAGCAAAATGAGAGGAGCCCGAGGAGATACCAATTCCCTAAAAGGAGCTTACCTAGAAGAGATGAGGAAAAGAGACGATTGGCCAAGCAGCATGGTGTCTTCATGCCCCTTAATGCCAACCCTATGAAAATACTGATGTGGATCAAAACCAACCACAACAAGGTAAACTAGCTGAAAAAAATAAACCAAAGAACTTTTGAAAGGCTTTAGGAAATACTGCGAGTTCCATAAAGATGTGGGCCACACTACAAACAAATGTAGATGCCTAAAAGACGAAATAGAGAGATTGATAAAGAAAGGATCGCTAAAGAGATTTGTCAAAAAGAAAAAGCCAGAAGCATCCTCTAGCACAAACAGCACCTTCAGCTCCGAGGATAAGAGAAGAAAGTCGATCGGCCCAAATCCTAATAGGCATAGAGCTGGCATCATTAACATGATAGTCTAAGGATCCCCCTTGAAGAAAGGACATTGAAGAAAAAAAAGGCTACAAAAGGAGTTTTCCTATCAGCCATGTCTGAAGAAATTATGCTAATCACCATCTCGGTCGATGATGCTAAGGACATAAAAATTCCGCACGATAATGCCCTAGTGGTACAAGGGTATATAGCTAACTTCTTGGTCAAGAGAATACAGGTAGACAATGGGAGCGTAGTGAATGTTTTAACCCTCGATGCCTATAAGAGGATAAACTTCCCTCTCAAAGAACTTAAACCAATTCACACACCACTAATCAGGATAAGGAATGCATTTGGTCTATTAGCAAGTGCAGTGGAGTTACACATGAAGCTAGGTGAGGAGGAAGTTTCCCATGTCTTCAAATGCAACATCATGGTAATAGATATCCTTTTTGCTTACAACACGATTTTTGGAAGGCCCATGTTATTTAAAATAAGTGCGGTGACAAGCATCTGATACCTAGTGATGAAAATTCCCATCAACAAAGGTGTCACAATCATTAGAGGAAACCCATGTGCAGCATGAATAGCTTATGTCACCACCATAAAAGAAGCAAAGGAGACACATGCCCCCAGCCCAATCAATGAGCCAAAGCCAAAATGGCCAAGGCTGACTCTAGAAGGCGAAGTAATGATTATAGAGATAGCGCAAGGCAAAAAAGTGCTGATCGAGAGCCAAATTCTCGAATAAACCAAAAATAAAGTCCTTATCCTGAACGAGCCCGCTTTCTCTTAGACCCCAGAGGACAACCCAGGCATAAACTCAGAGGTGATCTACCACAAATTGAATGTTGATCCATAAGCAAAGCCAGTCAAACAAAAACTAAGTCGTTATTTAACCAACCGGAAGAAAGTTATAGAGGAAAAGACACAAAAGCTCCTATATATGGGATTCATTAGCAAAGTTTTTTCCTAGAGTGGCTAGCCAATGTTGTACTAGTGAGAAAGAAGAATGGAAAGATGCACACATGTGTAGACTTCACAGATCTGAACAAAGCATAACCCAAAGATAGTTATTCGCTCCTAAGTATTGATTAACTTGTGGACTCCACAGTCAAATATGAAGTCTACTCCTTTTTAGACATCAATTTTGAATACCACCAAATATTGATGTCTGGCCCTAATCGAGAGAAGACTAGCTTTATCACACAGGAAAGCACCTTTTGCTACAATGTTATGCCATTCAACCTTAAAAATGTAGGTGCAACGTACCAAAGACGAGTTAACAAAGTGTTCCAGGAGGACATCGATCGATCGATCAAAGTCTACGTCGACGACATGATCTTCAAAAGCCGCAATATTGGCAAGTACCCTTGCAATCTAGCTAAAGTTTTTGCCACCCTAAATAAATACCAGACGAAGTTGAACCCTAAAAAATGCCCATTTGGCGTCCAATCAAGAAAAATCCTTGGTTTCATGGTGTCGCAAAGAAGAATCGAAGCCAACCTAGAGAAGATCCAAGCTATACTAGACATTAAGCCACCATGGAGCATAAACGACGTACTGAAGTTGAATGAGAAAGTGACTACACTGGGAAGAGCAGGATATGAACCTTCCCTTATGCAGCCCACCTTTGCTTAGCAGGCTGGTTAAAGGAGAAACACTGTAAATATATCTCACAACCACAGGCGACACAATAGCCTCTATCTTTGTAAGAGAAAAAGAAGGCAAGAAGCAGAAACCCATTTACTATGCCAGTCAGGTGTTAAAAGGCCCTGAACTAAGGAAAAGCAAAGTTGAGCAACAACTGCTGACAGCACCAATGATGAGCATCAAAAAGCTGAAGCACTACTTCCAATCCCACAGAGTAATTGTCTAAACGGACGCCCTGATCAAAAGAATTTTGCAGAAGACATTGACAGTAAAATGGCTGAAATATCCATTAAGCTAATGTCGTATAACATACACTACAAGCCATGGTCTTCTCTGAAAGCGCAGGTCATCGCCGACTTTGTCGCGGAGTTCAACAGGGAAGAGTCCCAAGAGCATGCTTGATTAAAGCCAATAACCTGGGAAATGTATGTTAATTGTGCATCAAATGAACACAAAGCAGGAGCAGGGGTATGCATTAACAGCCTAGCAAACATGATAATGCGATAACATGCCATGTTTAGAGCTATGCCTCAGACCGATCGGATCTCCACCGTCTTCTACGTCTAAAAGCCATCCCTCAAACCGATCAGATCTCTACCATCTGCCACATCTGAGAGCCATCCCTTGGACCAATCGAATCTCTACCGTGTGCCATGTCTGGGAACCATCCCACAGAC
Organism: Hura crepitans; assembly: GCA_948208565.1. Classification (NCBI taxonomy): domain Eukaryota; kingdom Viridiplantae; phylum Streptophyta; class Magnoliopsida; order Malpighiales; family Euphorbiaceae; genus Hura; species Hura crepitans. The sequence goes on along the minus strand of CANXYI012305622.1, from coordinate 5,537 downwards.
TGATCGGATCTTTACCGTTCGCTTCACCTAAGAGCCATCCCTCGGACTAATCAGATCTCTACCATCCACTACGTCTGAGAGCCATCCCTTATACTAATTAGACCTTTTCTAGTCGCCACGTCTAAGAGCCATCCCTCAAACCTATCGAATCTCTACCATTCGCTACATTTGAGAGCCATCCCTCGAATCTCTACCGTCCGCTATGTCTGAAAGCCATCCCTTAGACCGATTGAACCTTTCCTGGCTACCACCTGAGAGCCGTACATCAAATCAATCAGATCTCTGCCCGCTACTTCGTCTATTGACTCTTACTCAATCTGATCAAACTGTGCCTTTATTTCCACATTTCCCACTCCTTGGACTACCCAGAGAGGGGACAAATGGTAATACCCATATTACCATAATAACCTTGGGCCTGAAGAACTAAATAGAAGCCCAAGTAGCATTTATCTGTGACCTAAGTTTACGTTAATTCAAGTCAATTAATCTCAACAATCTGCATGAGTTAAAGGACCAGCAGAAAGTATGTAAGGTACACACTTTCATAGGTACATACACAGAAAAATCTACACATTACAGCTACCTGTCATCTTATCTCTCAATCCTTTTTTCCTGACTTACGCATTGAAGCCTCAGTCTCAGGCCTCCCTAGAACAAATTTTATATCTGTGTAAGGACGTCCAAGCCATTGATCTCCACTCAGCCATTGCCGACTCTTTCACCTAGCATTTTTAAAACTAAGCTCACTTGAGTCTAATTTGAGCCCACTCGAATTTGTAATGAACTGCAATGTAATTTGGATATAATGAGTGCTATAAATTAAATAAGTTCACATGTTATAATCTGAGTGATATAAAATTAAATTAATAGGACATTAAAATATGGAATTGGCATTCTTATATATGACAAAAGTTAACTAAACAATAGTAAATACGAAATACTTATTTAAATTAATTAATTTTATGTGCGCGTATAATACACATAATATATAATTGCGTTTCCTATAAATAAAAATAAAAAATATATTACTAAAATAAATATAATATGAAATGAATAAGGTAAAAAATTAATAAAAGCAAATATATATTTCTAAATATAAACCTAATTTTGTAAAAAAAAAAAATCAACTTCTTACAAGTATTTACTTGTATAAGAATTAAAAAAAATAAAAAAAAAGTCTATTCAACTATAATTGACTTTCAAAAAAGGTAAATCCAATCACAATTCATAATTGGCTTCATTTTCTTAATAGTTAATTAAAAGGTATACACTAGTAAAATTTTTTATCCGCTAAAATTTTTCAAAATCAGATATTTTAAGATTTTTTATATAAGGAAACTATATGGAACTCAAATTTAAGATCTCATAATTTAATTGTCAAGAATAATTTAATTAATTTAAAGGTCAAATTCAAAATTGATTAATCTTGTTTTGTGGAGGAGCAAATTTACCGCAATTTAAAAATTTTAATAATAGTAATTACTTGATATAAAACTTAAAAAGTAAAATTATCCATTTTATCATAATTAGGAGATAAATTTACATTTTCAATTTAAAATTCAATAACAAATGTGTGTAGAAATAATGAATAAGAATATGTATTTCTACTCCAGTTCATTAAAAGAATTAACTATCATTTCTATATCTCTTTTCTCTCTCTCTCTCTCTCTCTCTCTCTCTCTCTCTCTCTCTGTTTTCTGACTTAATTATTGATCTTTTTGTTCTTGTATTGTTCAAGCTTAAAAGAATTTTACTTAAATGAATTGTTGAAAATTTGATTGTTTATAGTTTGCGCGTCATTGACATTTGTTACTCTAATTATTTTCTTTTGTATTTTTCAACTCTATTGGTATTTTACTCATATATAAATTATGTATTCGTTCTTGAAAAATATTTCCTTTTAAATTCTATTTTTATCCTCTTTACCTTTGTTGCTTTTCTCATGTTTTGAACTTTCAGAGTTTACAAATTATAACAATGCATATGTATTCACTTATTTTATTTTCTTTAACAATTATATTACATAGTTAACTTTAATATATTTTAATATTATGGTATTTTTGTTTTTGTTTTGCGATGAATTTTTTTTTGTAATATTCTTATACCAATGAGTATTCCTTTTATTTTTATTTTTATTTTTAAGGATTTCGCTTCATATCTTTCTATCACAATTCTATTCTATTTATATTTTTTGTATGGCCTTATTTTTCATAAATTTCAATATTAATTTTTTATAGAATTATTTTCAATACTAATTAATACTGTTTTCTAAGAAAAAAGAGCATTGTTTTTATTTCATGTTTCAATTTATTTGTTTTGAATTATTAATCATTTTTTTTGTCTTTGCATTTGATCAAATACTAACAATCCTAAAAAAAACGGAATAACTGAAATCAATCTAATTGAAAATATTCATATATAAAAAACAATTTATATTATCTTAATGTTTTAACATTAATTATATTCCATATACAAATGGTAAAATTAATGAGAAAAGCAAATTAAATAATTTTCTAAAATATGAGTCTTCTAAACCTTTTACAAAATCTATATCTTGATTTTTCAATTTTAATTTTAATATTTTTTAATAAAAAATAATGCATTTCATGTTAAAAAAAGATGCAAAAAGGAGTTCTTTTTTAACAATGTTGATTTAATATGATAACTCCCTAATTTGACTGTTATTATCGCAAGCATAAAAAATTATATATATTTTTTGATAATTGAGATGAAAAAAAAATTATAGTGAGTCCTATCAATTTCTTTTCTTCATTTTTTTTAAATTCTTATTCGGTTTGTTTGCAGACAATAAACTATATTATGTATACAAAAAATTTGAGTTCTTTAAGAATTCTAACAAGTCGAGTCCACTTAGTATTTCAAATTTTATATCTTATATTTATCTTCAAAAAAAAATTGACACTTTTTAAATTTTGAGTTAAATAATAAATACTAATAAATTATAGCTCATATTTAGAAATTTAATTTTGAACCAAACATTAAAGTTATCTTAGTAATTTAAAGATTTTAGAGAGAATAATTTTGTCTAAAAGAATTTTCATCCCATTTGTATTTTTATATGTAGTATAAATATGTTTACATAAAAATTATTATTTTAATTGAAAATTTTAACTATTTTTAACTTATTTTATTATTGCATATTTGACATTATTCATTTTAATTTTAATTTAATTGGTAGTTAAATATTAAAATTGTGTTTCAATTTCCTATAAAAGATATGGGCTTTTCTTTATTTAAAGAATGATAATGGATAGAATCCACGCAAACAATCTCTTCACCAAAATTTAAGACCGATTAAATGTAACAATATTGGAATTTATTTATAAATGTCTTAAAATATATATTAATTTATATATTTTTTAGTTTTAAATTTTAAAACTACCCTAATTTTACATTTTTTTTAATATCTTAAACCCTAAAAATCAAAATCCTAAACTCTAAAACCTTAAATCCTAAACCCTAAACCTTAAATCCTAAAACCTAAAATTTTAAAACCATAAATCATAAAATCCTAAATCATAAAATATTAAATCCTAAAACCCTAAATCCTAAAATTCTGAAGCCCTAAACCATAAAATTTTAAACCTTAAATCCTAAAATTCTAAAACCCTAAACCCTATAAATCTTAAATTCTAAAATTCTAAACCCTAAATCTTAACAATTAATGACAATTTTAGAGGATTGATTTATAGAAAAAATGTGTAAAAGAAACAAAATTTTCTTAAAAAAATTGAGTTTAAATTAATAGTACTAAATGGATAATTTTGGAGCATTTTTAAAATAAAAAAAATACTAAAAGATCATATTTAAAAGTTTTAAATAAAATAGGATATTTTTAAAATTGAAAATAAAAAAGAGATAAGTGGTGTAATTTTCTTAAAAAAATATTTAAACTTGTTCCGAAACCCAATTACTTTCTAATTAATCAACCCATATTAATTGTAAAATCTAAAATTCAATTAATTACTAAATATTTAATACATTTTAATTAAGTACATTAAATTATTTTTTATTATATTTAAAAATATTAATTACATAATATCTTAATTTAATAATATAAACTAATAGTTAACTTTATATAAAATAAATAATATTATTTATATAGTTAATAATTAAATTTTTATATATGAATTCATGTAGCAGATACTTAGAGATTAATATTCAATTTTATTCAAATCAGTTACATGTAGCAAAATTAATATCCAAGTCCATTTGTAAAACTATCTTATTAGGATTGAAGCCAGTTAAGTACTAAAAAAATTTAACTTACCATCCCTAATTTCTTTCTTCAAAGGAAGAAAAATTACAACATTATTTCAAAATTACTTAAACAATTATAAAGTTAATTTTAAGGTATTTATAAATATTCCTTAAACTTTTTTTCTTTAAAATTCTCTGCCAAGTCCATCAATAAAAAAAAAAATCCTTAATCCACTACAGCAAGTGAAATTTCATTTATTGATCTCATATTTCAAAAAATCAATTTTTTTTAGTATAATTCATCTGATATCCGTAATTTTTTGACTCCATTAATCTAAATTCGCGTCAAACATATTCATAAATAAGATACTTCCTCTTAAATATTTAAGAGTACACATTCCTAAAACTCGAATTCCACACCTCTTGTTAAGAAATAATGGAGTATAGCCAACCCATTGATTGTGCAATAAAATATTAAATTCCTTGTTGTCCTTAAAATATATTAAGTTATATAATTCAAAATTATTATTTTGTAAATAAATCAAATTCTATAATTTCTAATAATTAATTGTTTATGATTGTCTAATTATTTTTGAATTCGTACGAGACTTTTCTTGATATATGCGATTTATTTTGTTATGTTTTATTTAAAAGCACAATTTTAACTATAATATAAATTTTAGCAATAATTCTCATAAAAGAGACATTTTTATATTAGTTTTTTTTTTTTCAATATTCTTCTCCGAATATGTATACATTAAAAGGTTAAAAAAACAAATTTATTGCAAATAATAATAATTCATTTTTTTGACAAATTCTAAAATGGGTTGTTTTTGGTAATAACATAAAAATAAAACGTTATTATTATTTAAAAAATTTCTCCCGTTTGTTACTTTTGTATACAATATATAGAAAATGAGATAAATTAAATGATTATTTATTGCATGAACTTCAGGTAATAGATATTTGAGATTTTATATGATCATTTTTTTCTGTGATTTATTTATTTATTTATTTGAATTTATTGACCAAGTTGCCTTTTGTTCATATAATTGTAGTGATTTTGGCCTGAAAAATATAAAATTCCCAGGATAAGTCCCATAAATCTTAAATTCCATTGCAACTCATAATTTGCTAAATTTTAAATTATTATATGAATTTCGCATGTTAAATAGTTACAGTTTCATGAGATTTAGTAAACAACGCAAATATAAAAAATTGATTTCACCTAAAAACATTTTCACTCAAAAGAGATTATAAATGAAATTGAAAAGTGGAACAATTGAAATATATATATATATATATATATATATATA
>CANXYI012305616.1:0-10052 GCA_948208565.1 Hura crepitans | reverse complement strand
TTTAGTAAATTTCTAATTTTGTGTCTTTCATGTTACCAACCATACCAACTCCAAATTCATTACTCGTGCATCATTTCCTCACATAATCTTTCATGAAACATATTTCATACTTAGGCTACCAAATGGTACACATATACACATCAATTTCTTAGTCATTACTTAAATACACTTTACATACTCAATTAGGTAATTATTTATGAAGATTTCATGCTATACATTTTGATGTCATTATTCACTTTTAAGTCTAGTTTATACACCCCATTTACATGCCATATGCCTAACTAGACATACCATGCCATTCTACACATACCATTCGGCCACACCATGTATATGCACATACACCTAAATGCTTTAACAAATTTTCATGCATAACCTATTATTTTAACCTCATTAACATAGCCATATTATTACTTTACCTTAATGATATGCCTACACCATAAACATACATTTCCATACACCAAATATGCATATTTCCATTACAACACATATGACATACTCAATTTACATCTATTCCACATACTTAGGGTGTGAAAAACACCCTTTTCTCCACCACTTGGAGGCTTAAAACCTTACTCCCCTTTAATGGCTTCCTTTGAACCTAAACATATACAATCCTAGCTTAGAAAAATTCTAAAAAATTCTATACATCTCCAAATGGAAATCTAAAACCATGGCTATTCTTAGAATACACTAACCTACCTAAAACAAAAAAATAAAAATTGAAAGGAAAACACTTACACAAGAATTTGACACTATTTACCAAGGTGAAATTTCTCTCTTTTTAGCCTCTGATTTCACTTTCTATCAAAGGAATTAGCTTCAGGAGATTATGGAGGCCAAGAACCCTATATAGGGTGTAGAAATTGGTGGTGGGAGGAGAGAGAAAATGAAGAAAAAATAAATAGAGGAGAGAGAAAATGGCATTGGGTTTTTAAAGGAAAAGAGGAGGAAGAAGATGGATTCACATATGTGACCCTTACACATGTGTGGGCCCTTATATAGGAGTAGGTAAGTGGCCCTGATCATGACACGTGATGATCCAACGGCTCGTTTTCTCCTAGTTCCTTTTTAAACTTTAAAAATTCATAGAAAATTCTCTGGACCTCCAAAAATACTTATTCTAGTTTTAAAAATCCTTGATTAGTGTCATTAAGGCCCATATAAAATTTCAAGTCAAAATTCCATTGTTGACTTTTTGACATTATTCACCTGCTAGAATAAAATATTCAGAAAAAATACCAAACAATCTCAGAAAATTAAAATTCCTTCTCCAACATCTTCATTGGAATTTTTGAGGTTAAAGGTATGGTATTTTTGGGTCTGTCCGGATACATCTCGGAGCTGTCCCGGCAGAAACTCATTTTATCTCCTTATACACTAGTTCTTGACCCGAATGATTTATTGGTTCTGCTAAATTTTTAAATTCATTCATTTTATCCATTTTTAGGTTTATCAAAGTTTTATGACCAATACGCCCCTTTCTGGCCTTATGATGATGCCCTGCACCATAGGGAACATCACTCGGGCCTAGAAAGTACTGTTCATAGAACTTAGACATACGGTGTTACAATTCCACATGTCAACGACATCCATTTTAGGGACAAAAGCACTATTATGGATAACTTGGAGTGTCGTGCCTATATGGAGGTATATCCTTAGGTAATCCTTAACCTCTAGACTCATTTGTATCTTTATAGTTTGTGTTCTTGCATTTTTTATGTTTTATCTTTTATTTTTAATACGAAAGTTTTATACGAACCAAGTAAGGTAGGAATAAGAGGTTTGTATGAACATTAGGGTTTAAGTCTAAAAGATCTGTGTGAGCTTGAGGATATAAAAATGTCCCAAATGGTTGAAAATGAGTGTAGAAGTCTTTTAAGCTTATTTTGTAATGGTTATCTATAAGGGCCTTATGTATGTGCTTGTGGTAGTTCATGCAAACTTGTATTAGGTGCTTAGGAGATACATGCAGACTACTCAAAGAGTTAGAAACTTGCTTGTCAAATTTATGCCTTGTGTTAAATTCTGAGATATTTATATGCTATGTGTGGAATGAAGTCCGCATAGACCTTGCATGTCCTACTTGTGCTTGTTTAGAGTCTGTGTAGACTTGTTGTGTATCATGTGTGATGTTTGTGTGACATATTTTTTCCTAAATGCATTTTCTTATTTCCCCTTTCCTTTTTATGCCTTTTACATTTTCTAGAAAAACTATGTGGTCTATGTAACATCCTCAATTTCATTAAAAATTCATGAGTATTAAATTCCTGAAGTTAAAATATTAAATGTTATAATTAATCAGGATATCTTAGGGAATTTAAATTTAATTGATATTCGAGAAATTATGCTTATGTAATAAATAATAGAATTAAAGATAAGAAAATAAGATATCACAAAGATGTATTTAAAGAAGAATTTTAAAAAAGAAAAGAGAAATAATTGAGGCATAAAAAGAAACTTTACCTTTTTACTATAAATAGTGGGGAGTTTGAAAGAAGAGAGAGAAAAGAACTTATCTTCCTCCTCTTCCCTCAAACCTAACGCAATAATTTCCTTTTTCCCTCTCATTTTCTTTTATTTATTCCATTTAAGACACAATCAAGCCTTCTAATCATTCAATTGATGTATGAAAAAGGGGTTTTAAAAGATTTTTACAAGTTATATAGACGAAATTAAAAGAATCTCTCTCCTTTCATTATCGACTAGGTGGGTAGGTAATTAAAGTTTTTAAAAAGGGGTTTTTGACTTATGAAAGTGTTGTAACATGTGTACATGAGAATAGTGGAGGTTAGAGAAGGAATTCATCTCTTGGTCTTTCAATCGAACCAAGTAGAGAGAGAGAGAAGTGGATTTTAGACGTTTTTGATGAAAGAGATGATAAACTCGAGTTTTAGGAGATTGTTTTGAGATGTAGGTGCTTTTAAACTACTTTGCATTGATATACATGTTGATATGGTTATGGTTATGCCATGTTTACTTACATATATACTATGTATTTGATAAAAGCCTCTTAGACTATATGCATGTATGTAAAAAAGACTTAGAGTATGGTTACTTATGGAATTTTAGTGATTAGGTGAAATTTGATGTTGAAACCAAATTATATGTGTGAATTAAAAGCCATATACTTTATGTTTAGGAGCAAAAAGGGCATGTTTAGAGTTGTTCTTGGTGTTAGATGAAACTACAAGCACATAAAATGATGAATTTTATATATTATGAGCAATGTAATGTATTGGCTTAACTATAGGCATGAAAGTATTAGCTTAGAATACTTATATGTGTGATGAAAAGTGTGAGCACATGGTATGCTCTTATTGGTCGACTATACCTAAATAATGAACTAAAGAGTAAATACTTGAATTATGGAAAAAATTGAAATGCTATTATTATATTAAACATAATGAAAGTATGTTTATGTGAGAAATTTTGGTTACAAGATGAGCATGATGAAATTGACCTTGTTATGCTATAAGCCAAATAGGACTTAAAGACTTAACATGTAGCATATAGGTTATTCTTGAGAAAATGCTTTATGTGGGTTAATATATAACATAAAAATAATGGTAAATCAAAATTAGTGTACATAAGAGATAAAGTTTTTATATCAATTTCCAAAGAAACTAAGATCTCTTAAATAGAAGTACAAAAAATATAAATGATGAAATATCTAAGAATATAGATAGAAAATTTATATAGTCAATGCACATGAGGTATGAATGAAAAATTTATGTGCTAAAACAATCTTACATGCAAAGAAATGATTATGTAACACCTTTACCTGATTCCCAAAGGAACCTGATAAGAATGCCACTTCTCTTCAATCACCCATCCTATTCCTTGTCTAACCTTCATTCATTTGACACTTATGACTCAACTGAACCTAATGATATATCTTGAATATTTATCTATTATTACTCATTGTCATCTTAATATTAGATGTATTATTCTGATAAAAACAATTTTATGAAATCGAAAAATATTTTGTAGAAAATTAGGCAGTATAACGGCAACCCGGGGTAAAAACCAAAAATTTTTTCCTATAAAAAAACACTTCTAAGAATCATTATATACCATCTAACCACCATCTAGACCCATCTGGTCCTCCCAATCAACAATCATAGCACACACCAATAAGAAACATAGGGTCTCAAACTCACAATATACAAAAGCATACATATGACAACAGTTATATATACATTCAAACATAAATTCAATTTTAAGCTTTCGATTTATCATTCACAAGCGCTATGTTATTACAAAATTTTTCACTATACTATTCTAATCTTAAACCCTTTTGTAGATGAACATGAGTACTTAACTTATTTATAGACAAAAATAGATAGAGATTGTATGCTAGACACTATTAGTCAGCTACACAAAGGCTTTGGCTTCATAGATACACTCTATCTTATGCCTACACATCGAACACTAATACACTGAGTATAACTTAGTGGTGAATTTGATAAAATATATGCATGTACCACACTTAAGCATACACAAACATATAATTACAGAATATGCAATAATGCAGATTGTTTAAACATTCACATTTTCATTCTCATAATCATTTCATTATTCATTTCATAGCATCATTTCATTCCATAGATTAATTCACAACATGGATTAATTCATAACCTAGCCTATACTAAAAGACTACACTTAAAGACACTAGACAATGAAATTTAAATACTTCAGTGGCTCATATTTTGGACCTCGATAGCTACACCTACCCTTAGCCACCTGATAGTAGGGATCATCTTTATAGAACCTCCCAATATCAGTGCAACAGAGATTAGTCCAGTAAGGACCTCCCAATATACAATCATCAATATCACAATGGTGGATATAAGGGATCAGTCCCATAGACCTCCCGAATCCACACTAATAGGTAGCAAGGATTAGCCTCATGGGACCTCCTAATACCTAGTGTGTAGGGCTCAATAACAAAACCTCAAAGGCTGCACTCACCTTTATAAATAAAAACATAGGTAATGGCCTAAAAGACTAAACCTAGCAGCTGCTTTATTCTCTAGTTGACTAGTCAATCCATCCAGTGGGTGTCTAACTATACAGGCTGTTATTCACATTTTTGACTTTATCATTCAAGTGCAGGTCATTTGTCAAGTTTATATATCATTTACTATTCATTTGGTCACTTTATGACCACCATTCTCAATCAATATTCATGTGATTTTCACCATCACTTTTCCATACACATAGTCATTCATTTGTTTTATCAATTTCACTTACATCTATTACTTTCTATTTCATATCACATTTCAAAAATAAAAAGGGTAATTTGCACATCCATATGTGCTTGTCATTTTACATCACATAATCATGACATTTGAAGCATTTTAACCAAGTATTTTCCATTTTATCATACATACACATTTAATGTCCATTTTTACCTAAATTTATGCCATTAATGCATTAATTACACAAACACATTTACACATACTCAAATGGCACCATTTGGTCACTTTATGTGTAGTAACTTACATATTCATTTTCATTCAATTTATTACAAAATTGTACTTCGCATAAGTCTATTAATAGTGTACATTAATTATATAGTATTAATACATACACTTACATGTAAAATTCACACTTCTATACACCAAACTCATGCATTTTCATACACCTTGATGCACATACATAAATTTTATTCAAATTTACATACCTATGGGTGTATTAACACCCTTTTCCTCCACTTCAAAGCCTAGAATTGCCTTGCTCCTTACTTGTTTCACCTTTTCCTACACATATACATTTGACACCTTCAAATTAAATTATACCAATATAAGAAATCTTAGAACACTCTTTAGTATCCAAAAATAAAATAAAAAATTGATTTAGAACACTTACTCAATATGGTGACATAATTTACCAAGTGCTCATATCTTCTTCCCAAGACTTTATTTTTGAATTCTATCACTTAGAATAGAATCCCTAGATCATGGAGGCTAATTTTGATATATAATTTGATATTTTTAGGTGAGAATTAAAGGAGAAAAAAAAGAAAAAAGAGATAAGAAAGAACTTGGTGAAGGCATCGGCCAAGTGGGAAAAATGGGGAAAAGATGATGGCTTGGCATATGTAGCACTCCCACAAGCGCTAGGCCATTTATACCAAGTGTATGGATGGCCTGGATCGCGACATGTAGAGATCTAACGGCCTGATTCATCTCGTGTTTCTTTTAAAATTTGAAAATTCACAATAATTTTTCAACACCTCTAAAAATCATGATTTTAGTGGCATAATTCCTCAATTATGCCCATTAAGGGCCCCATAAAATTTCGAGTCAAAATTCCATAGGCAAATTAGGTTACTATTCACTCACAAAATCTAAAAATTCAAAATAAATAGCAGATGACCTTAGAATATTAAACTTCTTTCTCCAATAAACTCATTGGAATTTTTGACCTTTAAGGTATGCCATTTTTAGGTCCATCTAGGCACATCCCAGACCATTCTAGGCACAAACCCAACTAAAGTCACTATTCACTAGTTCTTAGCCTATTATGATTTATTAGTTCTGCTAAATCTTTTAATTATTTCAATTTTAGCATTTTCTAGTCCATCAAAGTTTTATGAACTGTACTCACCCGTTTGGCCATCTTATAGTGGGCCAACTTCTCGAAGACACTATTTATGGCTCGAAAGTACTATTTATGAAACTGAGTTTCATAAGCATTACAATTCTTCCCCTTTTAAATAATTTCATTCTCAAAATTACATAAAGTAAATAAATGTGGATATTGTGCCTTTATTTGTTCCTCACTCTCTTATGTGGCTTCTTCAGAATTATGGTGATTCTACAGCACTTTCACCAATGGTATAGCTTTCTTTCTCAATTCCTTAACTTCTCTAGCCAATACTTATATTAGTTCCTCTTTTATGTCAAATCTAGTTGTACTTACACTTCTTATGCATATATGACATGTGAAAGATTAAAATGATACCACCTTAACATGGTTATGTGAAACACAATATGTGTCTGCTCTAATTCTAGTGGCAATGCTAGCTGATAAGCCACTAGTCCCATATGCTCTATAATCTCATATGGACTAATGAACCTTGGGCTCAATTTTCCTTTCCTACCAAACCTGAGGATCTTCTTTCAAGGTGATACTTTTAAGAATACCTTATCACCAACTTTATACTCAATATCTCTTCTCTTTAAATTGGCATATGACTTTTATCGATCAATGGCAGTTTTCAACCTGCCCCTTATAACTCTGACCCTTTTTTCAACATCTTTAACCAAATCCAATCCCATGAGTTTACACTTACTAGCTTCACTCTAACAAAGTGGAGTCCTACATCATCTTTCATATAATGCCTCATATAGTGCCATGCCTAAACTAGCCTGAGAGCTATTGGTATAGGCAAATTCAAATAGTGATAAATACTAATCCCAGCTTCCTTTAAACTTGATCACACAACTGCATAATATATCCTCCACTACTTGTATCACTTATTTTAACTATCCATCTGTCTATGGATGGAAAGCTTTGCTGAAGCCCAAACAAGTACCTAAAGCATCTTGTAGCTTTTTCCTAAACCTAAAGTAAAATGTGGATCTTGATATGAAATTATAGCTACTAGGACACCATGTAATCTTATAATCTCATCTATATATAGCTGTGCCAATTTATCCAATGAATAAGCCATCCTAACCAAAATGAAATAGGCTATCTTAGTCAATTTATCCATTATCACCCATATGACATCACACTTACTTCTCGCCATCAGCAATACCATGACAAAGTCCATAGTAATCTTTTCCCACTTCCAGTCTAGAATTACTATGTGATTTAACAATCCATATGGAACTTTATGTTTAGCTTTCACTTGCTGACATGTCAAATAGCCATATACTCTACCATATCTCTCTTCATTCTTGACCACTAGTAATGAGGTTTCAAGTTTAAGTATATCTTCGTACTCCCTAGGTGGATGGAGTATGGAGCTTTATGTGCCTCCCTTAATATCTATGTCTTTAATCTATCCACCTCAAGTACACATAATCTGTTATGATAGTAGAGGCATTCATCCTCCTTAAGCTCAAATCCAGTGGTCTTCCCCTATTTAACCTTACTTATCAATTGCATAAGTTATTCATCCCTTATTTGTGCTTCTTTCACTTACTGCTTAAAGTCAAGTTTTGCTTACAACTCTACTAAGATCACATCATTTGGAGTATATTCCACTCAAGCATTCACAAATTTTATAGCAGTTATGAATTTTTGACTTAAGGCATCCATAACTACATTTGTATATCTTAGATGGTAGTCAATCAAATAGTCATAATCCTTTATCAACTCCATCCATTGACATTGCCTTATATTCAACTCTTTCTATTTAGGGAGGTATTTTAAACTTTTGTGATTGGTGTAGATCTAACACCTCTCACCATACAAATAATGTCTCCACACTTTCAATACAAACACAATAGTAACCAGTTCCAAATCATGTGTCAAGTACTTTCATTCATGTGGCTTTAATTTCCTAGAAGTATAAGCTATCACCTTTCCCTCTTGTATCAAGACACATCCAAGCCCATTGTGTAAAGCATTGCTATAAATCACAATAGTCTTTGCCTTGCTCAGGTTGCATGAGGATAGGCACCTCAGTTAACATTGCCTTTAACTTGTCAAAACTTACCTAGCATTTGTCATCCTAGAAAAATTTTCACTTCCTTTCATAATAATCTAGTGAGTGAGGTTGCAATCATTAAGAAGCCCTTCATAAATCTCTTGTAATACCTAGCCAGTCCTAGGAAGCTTCAGAGTTCACTCACATTCCAAGGAGGCTTCCATTCTAACACTGCTTTAACTTTGCTTGAATCCACCCTAATGCCATTTGCTAATACAATATAGCCTAGAAAAGCTACTTCAATCAACCAGAATTCACAATTGCTAAACTTTGTGTATAGTTACTTCTATCTCAAGGTCTGCAACACAATCCTCAAATGTTGCTCATGTTCTTCTCAACTCTTGGAATACACCAAAATGCCATTTATGAAAACCACAACAAATTAGTCCAAATATGGCTTGAAGATTCTATTCATAAGGTCCATGAAAGCTATCAGGGCATTAGTGAGCCCAAATGGCATCACTAAGAAATCATAATGCCCGTATCTAGTTCTAAAGGTAGTTTTTAGAATGTTGGATTCCTTAATTCTTAATTAGTGATACCCTGATCTCAAGTCAATCTTTGAGAATATACTAGCACCTTTGAGTTGGTCAAAGAGATCATCAATTCTAGGTAATGAATACTTATTCTTGACTGTCACCTTATTCAGCTACCTATAATTGATACATAGTTGAAGCGTACCATCTTTCTTTTTCACAAATAGCATGGGTGATCTACAAGGAGAAATACTCAGCCTAATGAAACCCTTGTCTAACAATTCTTACAACTGCACCTTTAACTTTTTCAATTATATAAGTGCCATTCAGTATGGTGTAATATACACTGGAGTGATATTAGGATACACCTTAATCTCGAACTCAAGCTCTTGTGGTGGTGGCAATCTTGGAAGCTTATTAAGAAAAATATCAGGAAAATTTGATACCACAGGTATCTGATTAAGACTTAGGGTAGAATTATTAATGTCAATCATATAAGCCAAGTAAGCTTTATATCCCTTCCGGATGAGTGGCCTTGCTGTTACGACAATAATGAGATTAGGCAAAGAGTTCTACTCACCCAAGACTACTACATCACATCCCTCGGCTGTTTTAAGGGTAAGTTTCTTTTGCTCATAATCAACCACTACTCGATGTTCAGATAACTAATCCATACCTAAGATAACATTGAACTCATGGAAAGGAAGTTTTATAAGATCAGCTACAAATACTTAATCTTAAATCATCAGAGGACAATGCCTATATACTCGGCTTACTATCACACTCTATCTAATTGGGTTGCTGATTAAGATATCTACATCATAGGTTCAGGTTCTAACCCTCTATCTAAAGCTTGTGCAATGCAAATGTATGAATGTGTAGATCCTAGATCTATTAATGCCAATATAGGT
>CANXYI012305595.1:0-12348 GCA_948208565.1 Hura crepitans | reverse complement strand
TTATAGGTTTTAAAAATTTTTGGAAAGTGCCTCAAATAGCTGTAATGCTGTCAGATTTTCGAAACAAATGTTATAATGGTTTTAGACCATTAGTCTACAGTTCATGATTTATAGATTCTAGAGTTATAGATTTATTTGATTGTAAGATAAAGTTTTAAATTTTAGTAACTAGATAAGTATGTTCAAGTGGAAAGATTAGGTGACCCTTCTTATATAAGGTCTGCCCATTGAACCAAGTAAGAGGTGTTTCACATGACATGCATTATGTGTTTATTTTTTTTTCCCTTATTATCTTAACTTAAGCCCATGGGGTTATTCCTAAACTTATAGATAACGAGAACGTAACTTATGCAGTGGCCCATATTTTGAACCTTTCAGTTGCTACACCAGTTAAAAGTAGATTGTGCAGTGGTTTCCCCTATAGGACCTTATTGCTGCACCTGCATGTACTTATACAGTGGCTTCCCCCAAAGGGACTTTGCGACTGCTCCTACATAGATTTGATGATTTTAGCATATATATCTATAAGTAAGACTAAAAGTGAACCTTTGGATCATCATCTAAGCACTAAAGTGCCCTAGTAGTTGTTATTTCCCCTAACTAACCGGTTAATCTATCTTTTTCCTACGTTGTTGCATCTCATGAGCTAAAAACCTTTATTTTAGTTTCACTTCATTAAATAATCTTAAATAGCTTTTAATTCACTTATTTTAGGCATTACATGACTAAAGCTGCTTATTTTCATTAAAAAATATTATAATTAGCATTCATGCCCATTTTAACATACCATTATGCCATACTTGTGCCATCTACACAATCAATCCCAATATTTGTCTCATTTATTGATTTTAGCATGTATTGTACATATACACACTCAATTAAGGTCATAAATCCATTTAGGATATTTTGTGCCTTCATGTTTATCAATTTCTCATTATATGGCACAATTGTTTTAAGGAACTCTTTTTAAGCTCATTTCATGTGATGCCCTCGACCCGTCCCGTACACTAAACCTAAATAAAGAGCACGCACGTATACCAATATTAAATTCCATTGCTCATAAAACCCAAATAAATTAAAAATTTTATAAATTAAAGGATTTCTTAACTTAAGGAGTTGTAAAAACACTAAAAACCATTTGGCACACTTTTTGAGGCAATTAATGGGGTTATTGTGTCAAAAATCCAACAATATAACGGCTGTACTAGGACACTTCCCAAATAGTAAACCTATTAAAAACAATTCTAAAATAACATATAACATAACACAACTCCAATTGGGTTCTCTTAACTCTCTAATCATCATAAAAACAACATAGAGCCTCAAGCTCCTCACAAGTAACATTCTCACATGCAACATGAAGAGATATCATACAAGTCATGCAAGAAATATAAAGCTTTTAAAATAAATGCAGTTTAAATTACAAAACTGACCCATGTTTACAAATTAGGCCTAATCCCTCTGAAATCACAAGAACACTTCTATTACATTTATATCATGACTATTTTACAAAAAGAAAACAAAAATACCTAAAATTAGGCAGTCTTCGTGTTCTCTTATAGGGCAAAAGCTTTGGCTCTAATTTGCTGCTTAGTTACCTACGCATTGCAAACAAAGCAATGTGCTAAGCTTTTGTTTAGTGGTGTAATCACTTTAACATGAATATGCCAATTATATCATGAAATTGCTCATTTCATTTCAATATTATAACATGTTATCCATAAAAAGCATACTATATTGTTCATAGGCAAATAAGCATTTTCATTATACATACATGTCAAGAAATATGCATATGCTACATAATGTCCATATGCATAGCTTAACTATAATCAACATGATTAAAATGAGCCATAAGCTTAACATGCGCATTTATCTCCTCATAATAAGCATATACACATAGAAGCACATATAAAAAGCGTAATAACATACATCACATGTTATAGCCTCATAGTCATACATTAATCACATTTCTAATTTCATAAACATCTTTATACCATTTCATCATTTTAAAGTCTTTGCATTATTTAACAAATGCCCATATTAAAGACACAACTATCTAAGGCTAGATAATGAATATCATTGGCCCAAAGGCACTTGCACTTGTACCTACGTAGACATTAGACCATTGGCACTAGCATCTAAAGATACGTAGACATTGGCCTATTGGCATCGCATCTAAAGATATATGGAAACATTGGCCCATGGGGACTCTCACCCATTGGTAGATAGAAACATTAGCCTATAGGAAATCGCACCCATCAATACATGGATCGATGACCCTATAGGTCTTATACCCAAAGGTAAACTAGCAGTTCCTAAAAATCCTAGTTGATTGGTCAACCTATCCAAACTAGGTTGTCTAACTATATAGACATCATTAAACTTATCATATTATGTCATTTAAGCCATTTATACATTTTACACTATATTATCACATTCTTCATCTCATTGGCCATTTTACACATTAGCAAGGCCTAAAAACATAAGCCCATAGCATAAACAATATAATCACATCATGTAGCTAACTTAGGCTCATATAAACTTTATTAACTCATAGTAATATCATAAGACACATCTATGCATCTTAGTTCTCATTATTAACTCAATATACCATTTGAAATGTCACTAGGCCTTATATATCCATAACATATGTCATACATGCACTTCTTATGTTAAGCATATTTAATCCACATCATTATCATGTATTCATACCTTATAATGCACAATGCATCAAAAAATTGCATAAATGCAACATCTCGTATTAACATGCCTTTTACACATAATATTAGCATTTATTGATATAAGACACATAAACCTCATTACATGGCAAAAGTCCACATTTATGTCATATGTGGCATTTAACCACTCCCACATGCACACAATCATGCATTTAAACATATTAAACCACTAATAATTGTAGTTATGCCATTTTCTCCATATATGCTCACATATTGATTTTTAGGACACAAAAGCATCTAAAACATGTCATATACACATTTAAAGCTTTCTACCATTAAAATAAGCAAACACATGTTCATCTAATCACATGTAAGCATAAATAATGGCATTTACACCATTTTCCACCATACATTATAAAATATCCATTTTAGGCATAACTACCATGATATTCATTCACCTAGCTTACATGAGGCATTTGGCCTCCTCATGACATGCATTCATCATACATAATCCATATTTGTATCATAAAATATCACCATTTATCAATATTTAATTAATACATGTATTTAACTCTATTCAACCATTAATACACAAAATGCCATAAAATGCACATAATAAGATTTAAAGCAATTTCATTCATTTTAAAGTGATTACATACACAAGAAATAGTCATTAGGCATGCTTGTAGATATCCTAGGCCTAAACCTTAACTCAAAAAGCTTAGTTCGAATTCTCGCCTACAAATTCAAATAGGTTCAATTTTTGAAAAAATCATGAAAAAACATATATAGCTCCCAAAAATAAAACAAGCATACATAAGCACTCTTGAGTAGCCATAATGTCTAGGAAAATATCAAAATTGAAAGAAAATTACCTGATTATAATTTGGTCACTATTCACCTTCAAAATGAAATCCTGAATCCTCTTAACATTCTTTACCAAACAAGGCAATCTTGGTGTTTATAGCTTCATCTTAGAATGCTCAACCTCTCAAAAACCTTTTTTTAGAGTGGGTATGGAGGAGAAAGAAGAAAAAAGAGAAGAAAGAGGGGGAAGGAGAGTGGTAGATTTTGAGATGAAAGAGAGGAGAGAAAGAGAAGGAAAAGAAAAAGGAGAGAAATAGAGGGAAAGGGAAATATTAGGGTATTTATAGTTTTTCAAAATTTAATTTATTTTTGTTTCTATAATTTTTCTCCCTTCTAGAATTATCAAAATTCCTCAAAATGGTTTAAAAAATTAGATAGATACGAATCCCATAGACACCAAAAAAATCGAGCTCGAAAGAGGAAGAAAATAAAAAAAATAAGTATTTTTCCTTAGCCAAAAACTCGATAAAAATATTTTTCGATATCTAAAAATTCTGATTCCAAAGCAAATGGTCTATTTTGAATTTCTGAGTATCAGGTTGTATTATTTCTAGATTAGTTTAAGCAACTTTTGAATTATTTTATGATTCAGCTTTGCTTATGGCATTATTCATAGGACACTACTATAAATTCTTGTTTTGCATTTTTAACCATACAAATGACTTTGGATTGGCTTTAAACTTTGCTCAAAATTCTCTAATAATTAATACTCCCTATTGGTACACTTAGTGCAACTCGAGTTTTGAGAAGCACTATTCACCTCAAAAAGTACTATTCATAAGAGTCGGGATTTTTGGATCGTTATATTTCTTCCCTTCTTAAAAGAGATTTTGTCCTTGACATACCTAGTTCAAAGAGATATGGATATTGCTTTCTCATATGAGTTTCACTCTCCCATGTTGCTTTTTCTATGCAGTGACATCACTATAGAAACTTCACTAACAGCACTGTCTTGTTCTACAACTTCTTAACTTTTTTGGCTCAGATATTTACGGGTTCTTCCTTATATGACAAGTCTAGTTATAACTCCACTTCTTCAACTGTCAACATATGTGAAGGGTCTAATTTGTACGATTTTAGCATTGAGATGTGAAACTCATCATGAATTTGCTATAACTCTAGAGGTAAAGTGAGTCTATAGGCTAATGGACCCATACATTCTATGAGCTCGTATGGTCTAATGAATTTTGAACTTAACTTCCCTTTCTTATCGAACCTCAACACCTTTTTCCAAGGATATACCTTCAGAAAGACCTTATCACTAACTTCATATTCGATGTCTCTTCTCTTTAAATCTACATAAGATTTATGTCAATCTGAAGTAGGCTTTAGCCTTTCTCTGATGATCTTTACTTTCTCTTCAGCATCCTTAACCAAAGTCAATCCCATAAGCTTGTGCTCACTCAACTCACTCCAATATAAAGGACTCCTATATCATCTTTCATATAATGCCTCATAATAAGCCATACTAAGGCTTGCATGATAACTATTGTTGTAAGCGAACTCTGCCAAAGAGATATACTTATCTCAACTGCCATTTAGCTCTATGGCAAATGCTAAAAGCATATCCTCAAGCACGTGAATAATCTTTTCTAATTGACCATCCATCTGAGGATGAAAGGTCATGCTAAAGCTAAGCTTGGTTCCTAAAGCATTATAGAGGTTCCTCAAAAATCTTGATGTAAAATGGGGATCTCTATTTGAAATGATAGAAGTCTCACCAATATACAATTCAGCCAACTTCTCCATGGACTAATCCTTTCTTAATAGAATAAAGTGAGCTAACTCGGTTAATCTATCGGCCACCACTGAAACACAATCATGCTTGTTCCTCATCATCAGTAGTCTAATAACAAAATCTATAGTGACTCAATCCCACTTCTATTCTAGGATTGCTATAAAATGTAGCAAACTAGAAGAAACTTGATGCTCAGCCTGTACTTGTTGACAAGTGAGACATCTAGTCACATAACCAGCTACGTCTCTCTTTATGCTTGGCCACCAATAAACCTTTTGCAAATCTTGGTATATCTTAGTACTACCATAATACATAGCATATAGTGTATTGTATGCTTTATACAAAATCTACTATCTTACATCTTCATTATCTAGCATACAAAAGTGCTCATGATAATACAAATAACTGTCTTTCATGATCATAAACTCTATAGACTTCTCGTCATAGATTATACTCCTAAAACTCTGAAGTCTATGATTATCCTTCTATAAATCTTTCACTACTTATATCAAACTTGGCTTCACTTGTAGCTCAACTAACAAACCACCGTCATTTTACAACTTCAAACTGATATGCATCACTTTCAAAGCTGACATAAACTTCATACTCAAGGCATTCATAACTATACTAACTTTTCCAGGATGATAGTCAATAAAACAATCATAATCCTTGATCAACTCTATCCATCTTCTTTGCCTCAACTTTAACTCTTTCTATTTCGATAGATACTTCAAACTCTTATAGTCAATAAAGACATAACACTTTTCCCCATAAAGATAATACTTTTATATCTTTAAAACAAACACAATGGCTGTGAGCTCTAAGTCATATGTTAGGTAGCTTTTTCTCATTAGGTTTTAATTGTTGTTAAGCATAAGCAACAAATTTGCCATCCTACATAAGTACACATCCTAATCCATTTAGTGAGGTATCACTGTATATGGTGAACTCTTTTCCTAACACTGGCTAAACCAAAATCGAAGCCTCAGTTAACATACTCTTGAGCTTATCAAAACTCTCCTGACATCTGCTATCCCACTCAAACTTCACATCCTCCCTCAGAAGATATGTCATAAGGGATACTATTAAAGAAAACCCCTTAACAAACCTTCTACAATATCTGGCCAAACCTAAGAAAATCTTAATCTTCTTTGTATTCCTAATTGGTATCTACTCCATTATAGCTTGAATCTTGCTAGGATCAACTCTTATGCCTTTTGTTGATGATATATGCCCTAAAAATGACACTTCCTCTAGATAAAACTCACACTTGCGAAGCTTAGCATAGACCTTTTCATCCTTCAAGACCTATAAAACTGTTCATAGATGCTTCTCATGCTCTTTTTGGTCTTTAGAATAAATAAGGATGTCATCGATGAAGGCTACTATAAACTTCTCTAGAAATGGCCTGAAAATCAGGTTCATGAGATCTATGAATGTTGTCGGTGCATTAGTTAACCAAAAAGGCATCACTAAGAACTCATAGTGACCATATCTAATCTTGAAAGCCGTTTTGTGTATATCTACCTCTTACACTTTCAATTGATAATACTTGGATCTAAGATCAATCTTAGAGAAGACACATGCTCCTTTAAGCTGATCAAAAAGGTCATCGAACCATGGTAAGGGATACTTGTTCTTGATTGTAACTTTATTCAACTGCCTTTAATCAACATAAAGTCTCAAAGAACCATCCTTCTTCTTGATAAATAGAGTCAGTGCTCCTCATGGTGAAACACTCAGTCTAATGAAACCTTTATCAAAAAGCTCTTGCAACTGTATCTTTAACTCTTTCAACTTTGTAGGAGCCATCCTATATGGAGCTATAGAAACTAGTGTTGTACCTGGTATCACCTTAATTCCAAATTCTAACTCTTATTCTGGTGGCAAACCAAGTAGTTCATCTAGGAAAACATCCTTAAACTCAGCCACAACAAGTATCTAACTTGCTTTTAAGACTTCTTTTTTAGTGTCAACCATATATGTAATATAGGCTTGACAACCCTTTCGCTTCATCCTTCTAGCCATAAGTGCTGATACTATATTAGCCATGCAATCCAATCTCTCACTAATCAACATCACTTTTAACCTATCACTAGCTTCTAACATAATCCTCTTCCTCTTGCAATCTACTATGGCAAGATACTTAGATAACCAATCCATGCCTAAGATAAGATCGAACTCATTGAATGGCAATTTAATGAGATTCAATAAGAAAACATGTCCTTATACTGACAAAGGATAATCTTTGTGTACTTTGTTCACTAAGATGTGTTGTCCTATATGATTGTAAGGTCTTCCTTCATGTTAGATTGACAAGATTTTAGGGTGAACAATTAGATTGAAATAATAATTGTGAGTGGGTAGCTTAGTGGCACGAATTCTTTAGGGTGGAAGAATAAAAGAGACATAAGTGTAGGGTGTGAGAGGTATGCATGTGTGGGTATAGTGTGCAGTAGAATTAAATTTGTCCAATATGCTATTGACATAATGAGGGTATGGACCTTTGAATTAATGAAAGAAATTTGTGGTGTGTGTTATGGAGACGACTTGCATTTATGTGTGTCCAAGAGGTTAAACACCCACCATGTTGCATCTATGGGGTTAGATAGGCCAGTGTTGATATAGTTGTGTGTGGGGATAGTTTGTTGCTAATTTAGTATAAAAATAGAGAACCTTAAGCATTGGTGGCAAGAAAGGGTGTATTATGAACCATATAGGGGTATTAACATTATGTAGGTGTTGGTGCTGAATCGTAAAAAGTATACACATGTTGAAGAGTTGCTAAGTTGGCCGAGAACCAATCCTGGGATTAGTTAGGATAAATATATGGTAGTAGGGTGAGCATATGGGAATTGAATAATAATAATAATAATAATAATAATAAGAGAGGTTACTTATGAGTGAAGGTGTGTATTCCTCTTTACCAATATCTAGTCGAGTACTGTACAAGGGATTTAAGGTGTACGGTGGTATAGGTGATGATGGATTGGGATGGGAAATAAGTGTGATGTAGGAGTGTGATCTTAGGTGAGGAACTAAGTATGGTAATGCATGCTTATGTGTATGTCAGGTATGGCTGAAAATTGGGCTTGAAATGGGTTATGAAATATAGATTCCAAGTAACTGCATGTGATTACCATGCATAAATTAATAACATATGGTATCCAAGGTTGACTACCTATGAAATATGTACATCTTTAGTTACTACATATTTATGGCTAAAAAAGGTGTACTTTACCACAATCATAATACATATCTAACATAAATTGGTAAGATACCTAAGCACCCCCATAAATATATGTCAATAAATTGATAAGGTAAACTATATATGAGAATAATGTGGCTTGCTAAGGATTAGCTAATACATAAGGAAATAAAAGCCTTAATTAAGTAACAAGAAAATGTTTGATAATGTGCTAAAAAAGAGTATGAACAATTTAGTCTAAAAATGTGATCCATATTGGCACTAAGTGGTGCCTACACTATAAAACTTTTACATACTTAAGTTAAATAAAATATAAGACTACTCTGAGGCCAATGTAAAAGAAATATAATGACATGAATGTAAGCCTATATTGGCTAATTATTTGGCATGCAATGAGGCATAGAAAGATGCCTATAAATTTAATGGCTACAGGCCTATAATGGTGATAGAAAGAACATTGACAACGGGCCTATAATAGGGACAAAAAGAATATTGGCTATAGGCCTATACCTATGGCAAAAACTCATAAACTATCCTAAAACTATCTTATGAAAAGGATTACCTTATATTGGACTTAAATGATGCCCATAAGTTATACATAAGTGTACTTATAATATTGAAATAAAATGACCTCAACTATATTTATAAGTTGAATTTAAGTTGAGCTCAAAAAATAGGCTTAAAATTGTCCTGTAGGACCAAAATAGACACATAATTGTCCAGGTCAATTTTTAGTTGTTAAAATAAATTTATGTCTGACTATTAAACCTTTTTAAATATTATTAAATGATGATTGGTAATAAAGCGAATGAGAAATTGAGATAAATGACCTATAATTTTTTGGGCTGAAATGATTGATTGTGAGATAAAATTTTTATCCGTCTATTTTTAAACTCAAAATATTATAAAATAATGACAGTATAGAAATGACTCTAAAGTAAGGTTAATGGGCCATTAATTAGACACCCACTGGAATGGTTGACAAGTTGACTTAGGGAATTCTTGGTAGCTGCTACATTATTTATTTTCAGATAGGGCCAGTATAATGGCCTAAGTCTATGTAGGGCCACTGTACCAGTCTGTTAGAAAGACAACTTTCTATCCTTGCCACATGAACTTGCTGGTGCAACGGTGTAGGTCTTAGAGGACTATTACACTAGTTGGACTGTCAGATTTGACTGTAGGCATTCTCTTGATCTTGCCGGTGTAGTGGTGTAGATCTTAGAGGACCACTACACTAGATGGACAGTCAGATTTGATTGTAAGCATTCTCTTGATCTTGCCGGTGCAGTGGCATAGGTCCCAGAGGACCCTGTACTAGTTAGATAGTTAGATTTGACTATAAGCATTCTCTTGTTCTTGCCGGTGCAGCGTTGTAGGTCCCGAAGGACCACTGCACTAACTAAATAGTTAGATTTAACTGTAGGCATTCTCTTGATCCTTGTCGGTACAGCATCGTAAGTTTGGAGGACTACTACACTAGTTAGATAGTCAGATTTGACTATAAGCATTCTCTTGATCCTTACTAGTGCAGCGGTGTAGGTCCAGTAGGACCACTGCATTAGCTAGATAGTCAGACTTGACTGTGGCCATTTTCTTAATCAGGACGGTGTAAAGGTTAGGGTCTAGAATGTGGATCATTGCATTATTTTCATTCCCTCTAGGTCCAGTGTTTGTCAGTATCATTTTCCTAGTAGGGCAAGATAAATTAATGAAATACATAACAATGAATTAAATCAAGACTAATAAGAAATAAAAAGTCTTAATTGGGCATGAATCCCTATAAAATATAATAAAATGTATGACTAGGGGTATTTTGGTAATTTTACTTGCATAGTATTTATTGTTTTGGTAATAAAGAACCATAAATGCTATCTTTAACAATGACTTGACTCTATGATTAGGTTGGAATATAATAGTTAGCTAAAGGTTTTATTAACATGAATTGGTATGGGGACATGGTAATTTTGCATATGTAATATGTACCACCCTAATAAATTAATAATGCCTTGCAAAGTATATATGAAAATGGCTTAGATTTATAATATGGTTGAGCTTTAACTGGTTGTATAAGCAATAGAAGGATTATGGACAGAAGCAGGGGTAGTTTAGTCAGTTGCCCAAATGATTAATTATGAATCCATTGACTTAAACTAAAATAGATTATCATTGATAATGGTAAATCACCACTAAAGATGGAATTTTAAGATATTACCTGAACAATAATTATTAGTGGGGTTAATTTGATGAATGTACCCTTTTATTTGATAATGTTATAATTAGCAGAACAAAATGAATATCACTATTGTAGAAATGCATGATAACATGAATGACATGACTTAAATGCTTGAGTTCACCATTGAGTATTATATACTTAGTGTACCAATTTTGGGGCGTAGGTACTCAAAACCTGTCGGCAGCCTTAGAGAGCATGCAGACAAGGTTCAGAGGATAGGTAAGTATAGTTGCCATGTGTTTAAGTTACAGTTTTGCATTTATGTACATAGGTGGGAATTGGGTATCTTACAGAAGTGTTTTACAGGTTGAATCATTTTGGATAGTGATTTGGGTAGTTGTTATGCTACTGTGCTTTTAGTAATTGTTTGATTATGTTAAAATCCCTCTGTAAGGAGATGAACATGCTGGTATTAACTTAAATTGACTATAGGAATGGACAGAATTAAATTTGGAGTCGAATAGAAGTAAATAATATAGAATAAGTAAGAGTTAAATGAATGGTCGTAGGAGAAGTTAAGGATGGGTAACCTAACGAAAAGTACACCACTTATTGGATTTCTTTGAAAATCTAGTAGGGGTGTTACATTAGAAGCCCATAATCCATACATTAGTATGCATATGAGTGCTCATGCAATCTTTTTTATTCTTTCTACATGTAGCATACAAAACTATATAAACAATATCATTGTCAAATAAACCTATGATCTTTATAGCCTAGAGGTTCTTTATTTCGAGCTATCCAAAAACCTATGCATCATAAACAAATGATGCGTTAAGCTTTGTAACTTAGTGGTGTATCCAGTAGTATTATGTTCAAGCATATATTTTTAATTAACACCTGTTAGGTCATAGTAATCAAACATGCATCATATACTTGTTTCAATACATTGTATAACAAACAAAAGACAATCATACCAAAACAACGTGTGATAGATACTCTCATGAGTAATATTGTCATGTTATTTTAGTTACCATTACAATTATTATTCCTTTGAATATATACATAAACAATTAATTATCATGCTTACAAGCCATAGCTTTATTACATAGGGTATACTTGTAATTATTTTACACTTGGTATACTTGTAATTATTTTACACTTACTTCCTGATATCAAAGACATAGACATACATGTCTCTTATTTCATTGTAAAGTTCAATTTCGTGATGGGTTCAAATAAATTTAGTATCCATGATATGAAGGTAAAAAATGTGAGTAAGCATACGAATATCTTTACATACATAACCCATTCATAACTATTTGAAGCATAAAAATTTCTATGATTTCATTTGATTTATCTATTTTATTCTTCTTATATTATGTAATATATTTAATAGATAAGTACCAAAGAAATATATATATAAACACATACGCACATACATACATTAGCATTCATGTATTTGTGATAGTTACATAATAAGAACATAAATCATATAATAAAGCCATGCACAAATATACATGCCAGATATCATAAATCATAAGCATTCACTATAGTCAAAAGCATAATAATATTTATTAAAGTTAATAAATCTCATTCTATCCACTTAAGCATTAATCTTATCAAATCTCATTATATCATCTATTTAGTTATGCCCATACATAAGAGACAGTAGACCAAA